>CABHPP010136158.1:11052-37907 GCA_902168425.1 Peromyscus attwateri | reverse complement strand
AAAAAAAAAACAATGATGTTTGTGATCTGGCTCAGGTGAGATCAGTTGGAGCTAGTCATTTAATACCTTGGAGAACTCTGTTAAATATTTCTGTAAAATATCCCATTCTTCCCGCTCCCATGTGATGCTATCTATGTTGTTCAATTAAAAAAGAAAGAGTGAAACCCTTTGTTGAGAACAAACAGACACAATCAATAGACAGACAGATCCACAGAGAAGGGTATAAGGCACATACAGTTGCACACAGACAGACACATTGGTTTAAAGCTGTCAGCCAGCATACAACTCCTACAACAGAAAGACAGAGGATGGAAGACACAGGGGATATGAAGGAGAGAGTTCAAATCTGGACTCTCTGTTGTTTCAAGTGCTTTTTTCTGCAATGTAATACCAATACACTATTAATAACTTGGAATTAATCACTAATGTGATTAACATACACACACAAATATAAATGCTCTAATTTCCATGAAATAATATGTCTTTCCTAGAGGCTTAGATGGATAGAAGGCCAAACCTATCACAGGAGAAGAAATTCAGCAGGGTAGCAGGAAATTAACAAAATGTTTCTAGATACAGGAATCTGATACAGATTCAAAAGCACAAACATATGATCTTTTGTTTTTGAGAAACTAAACTCTATTGGAACATATTGGAACTTTGGTTATTTTTCTTATAAGTACATTACATTTTCAATTCATATTAATGACAATAATATACCTTGTATCTTATTTATGCAATGTAAATGTCTATTGATTGGTCGTATGACTGCTAACATTGTTCATCAGTATTGAATCTCTTTATACAAATGCATGACATTTTCCCATTTATTTATTTTTGTGTATCTGTGCAGATTTGAGCTCATGTGAATGAGTTACACTGTGCATGGGTTAAGTTAGAAGACATCATAGGAGGAGAATCATTTCTCTCCTTTCATTATGTGGGGACTAGAAATATTGAAGTCATGGCTTCAGTTTGGGTGGCAAGGATCTTTACCCCTAAAGCATATCAAACTTCCATTATTTTAATCACATATTTTAATCACAACGTAAATTATGCTTTGTGCCATATGTACCTTACATTCTCTTATCTTTGTTTTTTTATTTACAGGTATTTTTAGCTTATATGAAAAGCATATTATTGATTCTATTGTCATGCAATCTGAGCATCTGTTAGCCACAGGCTAATGTAAAATAGTTTCATTCATCATAATTAATATTTGGTGGCATACATAAATATTTAACAGGAAGTTTGAACGTTATACCCTTACTCCCAGGTTCTAGCCAATAGTACTTCTCTGTGTTCTCTGTCATTTGAAGCTCTACAAAACCCTTGAAAAGAGGGTTCTTCTACTTTTGTTCAATTTAACCTAGACATTATTTCTAGTATAAAACTAACCAGAGCATACACAAAAGGCACATTAGACAGCACTCTGGTCCAGAAGCATCACTGCCATGGTTCTATTAAACGTGGCTGGTTGAGAGCCCTGCTTCATGCATACTCTGCTAAAAAAAGAAACATCATTTTAGATAGGACGGATGATGACCTTTTTTTGTGAGATTCTAAACTCAGTATGTATACTGCTGGCATTTGAAACACCCTGAAATTTCAGCTCCCATTTCAGATATTTTATTAGTGGGAGTGTTTTGTAAAATGCAGGGCTTTCCATGCAGCCAGTATCTGACTGTGCAAGGAAATCAAGAAATACTGATAGGTAAACACAGCTTTTGAGAAATCTGAATAAAATCTTTTCTTTCCACTTATTTTTAAACACCTCTTTCTCTGGAAACTCAGAACTTCCTAAGAAAAAATTTCAGGTAGTAGAAGGAAATAACATATTTTCAAAGTACATTTAAAAAAAACATTTGGATTTATAAGTATTTTGTAGATATTTGAATTTACATTGTTTCATAGAATAGATAAGATTCATCTTCAAACTGTACGCATACACTCACACAGTCACAAACACAGATGCCTGCTTAGCTATATTATCAATCTGAATTTGGTATTAATATAACGTTTATTTATTTTGGACCTAAATTGCTGGTAATTAAACTATATTAAAAATTTGTTGATTTAAAAGTGTTATATTGGTTATTTTGTTAATTATTTCCCACAAGCTGATGGAGATTTTTCTTCATGTCTTTGTATTCCTTATTTCATCTTCTCAAATACAATCATTCAGAAGGCAAAACAATCGTAGATATTTAGAAAACTGAAATTGCTGACTGCCGTCATTTGCTTTGATATAATTTAATCTTTTTATTATTAAAGGTTAAAAACAGTGTCAGTGTAATGCATATATTAATACTTTGTCCTCTGGTGGTCAGGACTCTAAAGTATATCTCTACAGAATAATATAAGATGTTGGAGAGACCACCTTCTGTGCATTGGTCCTTTCCTGACCCCAGGAGTTACCTCTGATAGCCCCTGGGCCCTTTCGAATAACTTCAAATCCAGGGGTATTATTTCTTTTAATTTCTATCTTTCTCTCTCTTTTGTACCCTTGACATTGAGTATTTAATTCCATTGAGTATGTCTCTGTAATGGAGGATAGTTTTCCATTACCTACAATGCTCTCTGATTAACACTTTTGCATCTACCTCCAACCTTCATTCCCTTTTGCGACAAAATCCAGGGTACATCCCTATTCTGTGGAATAAAATACCTTTACAGTCATTATTCTTCACACCATAACTCTTCTTAAAAAGTAAAATTTGACACCAATTCTACTATACACATGCAATCTAAATATGAGACATATATAAATATTTACCATAGCAATTAAATGAGATCAATAAATCATAGATGCTAATATTATTTTAAATTTATGGTTTGCTAATCTATTTAATAAGATAAAATTCATAATTCTTTTTCTTTTTTTTTTTTTTTTTTTTGGTTTTTCAAGACAGGGTTTCTCTGTGTAGCTTTGCGCCTTTCCTGGAATTCACTTGGTAGCCCAGGCTGGCCTCAAACTCACGGAGATCCGCCTGCCTCTGCCTCCCGAGTGCTGGGAGTAAAGGCGTGCGCCACCACCGCCCGGCCATAATTATTTTTCTTTAATTCATGTTTTTCAAAATGTTTTACATAGGCATCAGATGATGCTTTTTTTAAAAAAAATTGTGTGTATATGTATATGATCTCAGACATTTCTTTTTTTATTTTGTGTATGTGTATATGATCTGGATATGTGTATGATGTTTGTGTGTAAGCACCCATGCTGTCATACATTTGGATGTTAGAAGTAAACTTTATGGAGTTGGTTTTCTAGAAATTATGATGGGTTCTGAGAACAGGACTACAGTTACCAGGCTTTCCTGGCCGGCACCTTTAACTACTACATCATCGTGCTGGTCTGTCTCAGATGCTTTTACAAGAAAGGATTTTTGATATTGGATAATTGTCATGTTTGGTTTTGGTTATCTACTTATACACAGAATTTTTCCTCATAAACTTGTGGTCCAAACACAATGCCAAACTTCAACAAACAATAATTAAAACATATACTAGAAAAATAAGACTTTATAAAGATAACATTGGTTAATGTACAATACATTACTGTGTATTGCATATACATTTTTTGTGCCTACATGTGAAAAATAATGATATTTGCAATAAAAGAGTCAATTTGATTGTTTTTGTTTGATATACAGCACTTTAAAAATTGTAAGTGGGAACCAAGAAAATCAATTACTCTTATCCAAACAGATTGACAAGTCTTTGACAAGTCCAGTAGTTTTCATCCAAAGAAACTGAGGGATAACCTATTAAATTAACTAGTTAGCAATTTATTGTATAAAGTTGTTGAATTCTTCATTAGCTAGTTAAACATCTCCACATTCTAACACATGTGCTGTCTTTTAGAAGAGGGTACACCCTTCACTTGAGTGACTCACTTTTGTTTTCTGTCGCTGAATGTTGTAATTTGAACTGCTAGACTTCCTAACTAATATTGTATCTGCTTCTTTATGGATTCTGCATCCCAGTTCTATTTTTTTATATGTGTTTAAGCATTTATGTTACATTCATGTTTGTTTACCACCTGTGTGTGGTACCTATGCAGACGAGAAGAATGTGTCAACTACTCTGAGACTGGAGTTGAGTCTCAACTAGATAGTTGAGAACTACCATGTGGTTACTTGGAATTAAACTCAGGTTCTCTAAAAAAGCCGCCACTACTCTTAACTGCTGAACTATCTCTCCAGCCTCAAACTTTCTAATTTTTATTACTGACATCTAATGTTCACAAACCAAAGAAAACTTATGCCTACCTTTAACTTCTGATTTGCTGTGGTGCTTTTCAGTTTGTAATATTTTTTGTATACTTAGGCATATCTAATTATTTTTTGTCTTTATGGAATTTAAAGTTAAGTTCTTTATTAACTGGTTTATTGAGGTTATGAAACAGTTATAACTATGTGTTTTCATGTGAGTTTGTGTTTGTGTATGTTTATGTATGCATTGTATGTGTTGTTCTGGTAAGATTAAAGTTCAAAGTGAAAAGATGTACAAGTTGAGAGCTCCAGGCACCACGAGTGCAGGATTTGACGTCTTCAATGTTATATGAAAAGCCGAATTCAAACCATAAAGATGTTTCTTAAGTGATGATAATTGGTAGAAAGTCAAGTTTCTAGAATATTTTTTTTGCCAATTTTATGTTAGCATCTCATATTCATTCCTCTCTTCATGTTGAATTATTTTCTAAGATAGAGGTAGGGAGATAATATAACAGGGAATGGTGGGTCATCACTGTGCCAGAAAACTGAGCTGTTGGATTCTCTAGCCTTTGCCAGTCCCCCAATATTCACAGGAAACCATCCTGTATTTCGTAGCACTAAGGTGCTCATAAAAGAAACTATACTTATTGATTGATTGATTATTGCTGTAATTAGAACCCAGTGCTCTGTGTATATGAGGTAAGTGCACTACTATGGATCTACAATGTCAGCCTGAGAAGCAGTTTTATGGGATTAAATTTCCCCATGAGTCTACTTGCAACTTAAAAGCAAAAGAGAATTAAAATAATAGTAGCTTATATAAATGATTTTGAAACCTGGGAATATGCTTTTGCTATGGCTCTTACATTTGCCTAGAGAATATGATGTGTCCAAATTTATATGGACTGTTTTACCTGGTGTGGAATCATTAATTCCAGTCTTTATGCACAACCCTTTGCTGTTAGAGGGAGACTAATAGATGAGGAATGCTTAAAGGAAAGCAATTTCTTCTCAGAAAGAAACATCAATTGCCTTTCCCAAGGTGAAAGAGCCTTAGAGGCTTTTTAAGTCTCATAAAATGCTCAAGTGCCTAAATTAGCTGTAATAAATTATGCAGTCTTCAATAAGATTTTACTACCTGATGGAATAAGCATTAAACTCAGAAGGTAATTTTATATATATATATATATATATATATATCTTAATAATTTTAAAGTATCTGTATCCATACTAAAGTAAGGTAGTATAGTCACTTTTCTCTCCACTGATACTTAAATTTAAATGAAGAGAAATACAAATATTAACAGATTTGAAGGTGTTATCATTAATGTTTAAATACTATGCCCTGCTGATGGATGAATTCAGTATCTTACAGACACTGAAATACTTTTAGTTTTGTCACACTCAGAGTACCGAGTAACTTTCAATGCAGAGGAATAATGCAGAATTTTACATATATTAGATTGAAGAACACATCAAATACAGCAGTTGTATGAAACCTAATAGTAATGACAATGTTCAAAAAAGATATCACCATTAAAAAATAGCTAGTAAATATGAGCTAAATGTCTAAATTGATGCTTTGTGTTTGTGCCCTAGGAAGCTATTCTTCAGGTGCTGTTCAGCTTTATTTTTGAGGTGTATTCTCTCATGGATCTGGAGTTTGACAAGTAAGCAAAGCTGCTAGCTAGCTAGTCCAGGGATTCTCCTGTCTCTACCTCTCCAAAATGAGAATCACAAGTGCATTCTTTGTGATTAAGAGCTATATTCCTATCTTTACAAAGTATTTATTTTATCTTTTTAAGATTATAACATCATTACCTCATTTCCTCTTTCTTTTTTCTCCCTCCAAACTCTCCCATATACTCCTCCTTAATATCTTACAGATTCATTGCCTCTTTTCTCATCATTTGTTGTCACACACACACACACACACACACACACACACACACACACACAAGCATGCACATACTCAAATACACACACACACACACACACACACACACACACACACACACGACACAAACAAATACATTAACACATTACTAAATATAACTTGCTCACCTGCTCAGTCTGTATGTTACTTGTATCTATGTTTTCATGGCTGACTATTTGGTATTGGATAACCAATCACTGTACCCTGCCCTAGGGAAGACTATTTCTTCTGCTCTCAACATCCCTTAGTTGCCTGTAGTCACTGTCATTTTTCACTTGAGTTCTGAGTATTTGGACTCAGGTTCTCATGCTTATAAAGCAAGAATTTAACCAACTGATCTGTCTTCCCAGCCTCCTGGTGCTTTTAAGATTTTATTAAAGTTTAAGCAACATACAATAAATCAGATAAACTAATGCAGAAACAAAACTATTGAAGTGTATGATTAGAAAATTTAATTTCAAACTTACCTCTTATCTATTTATAAGATACAAGACATTTATATTTTAGTAGGATAATTTTGTAGGTTTTCCTATTAGAACTGTAATATTAAAATTATTTTCTGTATCATCAGATACATTTTACAGGATTTTAGGCAGTGTCCAAACAATTGTGACTAATTTATTCTTTCTAATTTGCTAACTCCCCCCTCCCAAATAATTCCCAGAACAGTTAGCAATGTATGTCAAAGCCTTTTGGAGAAAGAAAATAATTTGCCAACAGATAGAAAAAAACAATTTTATATTTGATTTGCCTGAATACATTTGGGGTTCACAAACATAAATATTCCCCTTCATAATCTAAAATAAGAAGGAGAATATTGTGGTGAAAAAAAATGAGCTGATTTTAAACAACATTCAGTTCATGTTCTCCTAAAGAATACATTCATTCAACTACTTTACATCACAAGAATGGGAGTTAAAGTTTTGGTGACCTAGGAAGAAGGTGTAACAATTTCTGAACCTATTATTCAATCTATCTTTGTTGTCTGGACAATATACTGGATCAGAACCTTCTACTTTGTACTAACAAATTTCAAGGGCCTTAATAGCCATGACAATTAAATGCCAATCTATCAACAATGAAGGGCCTTGGAGGTTTGATTACAGTTGCCCTTAGCTACCATTGTCCCCATGACTATACTATAGATCAGCTTGTGCTGGTAAAAATACTTTGCCACATCGTGAGTGGATTTTGTATGGCCAAATAGAAGTCAGAAGTAAGAAAATGCAAACTGAAATTTGCTTTTAATACAGAGGAAGGAGAGACTTCTTCCTTTCCTTTACTAAGAGCATTTCATTTTGAAAATGTGCAATTGTAAATTATTTGTTCTTCTCTTAGATGTATGGAAATCTTTTTAAAGGTAAGATATATTTTGCCAGCTTTAAAAGTTAAAGACTTGAAATTCACTTAACTTTGGAAGTTAAGCTACAAGAAGGTGGTTTTTTGTTTTTTTTTTCAATAGATTCTGATTTCTGACGGACTGTGGAACGCCTAACCATTGCTCCTATAGCTGGTATCTACATTTTAAATTTACCTGGTCCACAAAAGTAGGAGACAGGATTTTTGTTTGTTTGTTTGTTTGTTTGTTTGGGACAAAATGTAGCAAACACAGGTGGATGCCCAAACTACTAATTTAGGATGGTTTGTTTGTAATATCTGGTTCTACCAAGTCATTCTGGAGAAATGGTTCTTGTCTTGAGACAATGTTGCATGGGTTATACATCGTCTGTACGAAAGGGTGGGCTTCCTTACTGTCCTTTAAACCCTCCACTGTGGTGCTCATCCCATTGCAGAGTGATGCTTTCTCAGCAATAACACTGTTTTCTTTCTCTTCTAATCTCCTTCCACCTTCCCTCATAAGCTGATAGACCTCCCCAACAAAGGAGATTCTATAAAGTACATCTTCTGTGCCACTTTTAAGAGAAAGAAATTGAAAGCAAGTGTTACAAAGTCAGCAAATATGTTAGGATGTTAACCTCTTCAGGCTGACAAGTGAGAATATTCCAAACTGAAGGACAGTTTAAAACAATGCGAAGACACAGTAACTCCAATTGACCTATTATGTGCTCCTAGTTCTTCAGAACATATACTGCAGGGCTGCAATTCTGCACAACTGTGCTTGGTGCTAGTATTAAGGTATATCAGTGTACCCCCTCCTCCCATTAATTAAATTAAACAGGTAATGGTGAGTCCTAAGAAAAACAATTTAATATTCAGTATGATAGCCCTAATAAAACAAAGGACAGCAACCATCCTCTACGACTTGAGGTGACATGAGTTCTAAGATTATGTAGAAAAAAGAGTGAGAAATATTCATAGTCAAGCAGTCTGTCCATAGTGGGGTCTTTTTGATGATACCTTACTTTTGTTCATGTAGAATCATATATATGTCAAGGGCCTGGCACTATTGGTGAGGACCATTACTCATTTATAATTGGAGCTGAGGGTATTGCTGTTGTTCAGGAGGAAGAATCATGAGACAAACTGCATGATTTTGTTAGATAGTTCTTACCCCTTGACTCTGTGGGAGGGGATTAAGTTCCTATCAGATGACCGCTCCTGTTAAGAGTGAAATTCTTATCAATGGGGGATATGTTTATGGGGTTCTGCTGTTTCTGGAAGGTGTCAAGAAATGACTAAAGATTTCTAAGTGACATCCAGGTATCAGAAATTGATCAGTGCAAAAGATGTTTCACCTACAGGAAGGAATTTTACTTCAGTTCAATATCTGCAAATCAATGAGTGCATACTACAAATAAAGAGAGACAAGAAGAGAAACACATGATCATCTTTATAAATGTAGAAAGGGCCTCTGATGAGATTGAATAAGCTTCAGAGTAAATGCTATGAAGAAAGTTGGACTATAAGGAGCATAAATTACAATAATAAACCAACAGTGAACATTTATCTAACTGGGAATAGAAACCTATAAGTATCTCCTCTAAAATCTGAAGTGAGATGAATACATGCTCTCTCCATTCATATACAGAATAAAGTATTATCTAAAGAAATAAGGAAAAATAATGAAACACAAAAAAAGTAGAAAGAGGACAATGTACAGATGACAGCATTGCATATTTGAAAGATACTTAAGACTCCATGAGAAAACTCATAGGTATATCAAATCATATAAAGGAAATACCACGACTGGAGAGCTGGCTCAGCAGTTAAGTACACTGGCTGATTATACAGAGGACCAGGGTTTGATTCCCAGAATCCACTTAATGCTCACACGCATCTGCAATTCCTGTTCCAGGGGATTTCTTGCCCTTCTCTGATATCCATAGGCATCAGGCACAAAAATGGTGGATAGCCATACATGTAGGCAAAACAGCCATGCACACTAAAGACAACAACAACCAAAAAATATGTCACTTATAATGGTTATAAAAAAATACCTAGAAATAAATCAAACAGGTGATGAATGATGGAAACTGTAAAACACAGAATAAAGAAATTGAAAGAGACTAGAAGATGCAAAGCCTCTCATGCTCATGAATATGTCAGGAAACTCTATGAACACAGCTACATTACTAAATTGATAGATATATTCAATGTGACCCTCATCAAATTAACAGAACTACAAAACAAAGTCTTAACACTTATGTGGCAGCATAAAAGCCACTATATGTAAACAACCATATGTAAAAAAAAAAAAGGAATTCTTGAGGCATCAAAATACCTAATTGTGAACTGCAGGCAGAGCCATGAGGACACAACACATATACTGTGAGAGTACAAAGACATGTAGACTAGTGGTGTAGAATATATGACTCAGATACACATCCATCCATTTCAGCCACATACTTATGACAAATATATCAAAAGTATAAATTGGAGAGAAGACAGCTGTGTGTGACATGCAAGAAGAAGAGGAAGTGCTAGAGAAGAGAGGTCTAAAGGAGAGAAATATTATGCTTTCATTTATATGCAGAGTCTAGATTTAACATATATAAATGTAGATATAAAATCATCTGTAAAAGTAGAAAGGGAACTATTTGTGAGGAAGAAGGATATCAGCAGGACAAGGAATAAGTAATATGAGGGCAGTGGGAGGAAAATAAAGTCAGGTACATGATAATTTCAGAAAGAAATCCATTAGTTGGATTTCTTAGTTGCTTTCGTGCTAACTAAGAAGAAAAATGGGAATATCTTAGTTTTGCTTATATTTGGTGTTGAAAGGTGGAGGTGAATGCATGAGCACTCTGTAAGTGATTAACATGCCTGTGTGCATAGTAGAGCTAGAATTGGACTCAATTGAAGGCAAGAGAGACAGATAAAATTGAAGGTAGAGCTATCAAGCTTTATCCTGCTTTTAGCTACACATCAGGAATCCTTAAGTGGAGAACCATGCTTTTAGTATAAATACCCTCTATGTCCTTGCAACGTTCAGAATGAGAAGAAAAAAAAAACCAAGTATGAAAGAATTTTAGGAGAAAATGACATTAAAGGTACTGTACTTAATCCCAGTTCCTAAGTATGATCTTGTAGTCAAGGCAACAGAACACTCCATCCACTTCTCCAGAATTAGATTAGGCTCATATCTTTTGACTTATGAAGAACAGACTATCCTTTGACTATATCTGGATCACATGAATAGACTATAGAGTTTATTTGGCCACAAATTTCACAATCTTGAAGTTTTATAATTTTGTATAGTCAAACTTAGGAACCATAGCTGAACAAATAAGGAATATTTGAAGAAACAATGAATTTGGGGTTCTAAAAGAGGGGGCCATATGCCTGGCATTTGAAACTTTCTAGGTTACCACATATCATCTGCACACTAATCACTAAGGCCATGACAACTCACAGCCATGTGAGTGGATTGTTCAATGTAGGTATTTTCTAGCCTATTTGTATACTTGGCTGCATGCAATTAATGTGACTACTATGTTCAGAAAGTGGAAAACGGGGGTTGGAAGGGACAGTTTTGCATCATCTGGTAGCATAAACAGTAGAAGCTGAAGAATCAGATGTGCAAATATAAGAAGGCATTTGTAAATCAGGATTTTATCATCAGTTATATATATGGATAATTCTAATTAAATAATGGATATCTATTATGTTCCAATATTATTATTATACTTTTGTTGGTGTGTTTCCTGTTTATCCATTGTTCCCTGTGTAATATGCAGATTGTAACTGATGTTAAAAGTTCAGTTGTTTTTAAAGCATAAAGACTGTAACTTTCAAATCTTGTACCTTGGTATTTGTCATTTTTTAAAATAAGAGTTCTCTAAAGTATTTGTTAAAGAACTTTCTGAGTTCACTGAGACCATTCATGGTCATGGTTGCCTTGTGAGATTTCTTGTCTTAAAACATTATTTTTTAGTAAATATGTCAAGGAATTCTTTGTCTACTAATTAATTATATTTAAGTATATAGGTATGTTTGGTACCCTCAGAAACCAGAAGAGTGTGTTGGATATCCTGAATACTACAGTGACAGGAACCTGATGTGGGAGGTAGGAACTGAACTCAGCTCTTCTGGAAGAGGAGCAAGCTCTCTTAATTGCTGATATTTTTTTTTGTCCAGTATCAAGCAATTTTTATCACTGGAGAGACAGAGGCAATCCAGGCAAATCCATCTTTGTACAATTGCCCTCCCTGTGTCTAGAGCAATCTTTAGAGTGCTGCCTGCACCTGAGGTCTCCTGATTTAATTTTAGAAACTTTCCACTTCCTTCACATCTGAAATGTCTCCCTCTACAAAGAAGTCCATGTATTACTAAAATGTCAGCAGAAATACTAACAATAATATTAGAAGAATTATCCATTATGTCATATTCAATATGCTTTTGCTGTTTTAATATACTATTGTGTTAAAGTAATATTTGTTTAAAGGAACAGAATGAAAGAAAACTTTAAAAAATACATTTTGTTAATGACCTATTGTGTTGCTTACTTAATTAGACTGATTTGCACATTTTACAGTCTTGACTGTAATGTGTAATAAACAAGTCTATAAATCTGAGTGCTTGTCTATAGTTTTTTGCAATGCACTCAATTATCTGGGCATGGAATTTAGTTCCAAAGGTTCATAGTTCAGGTCTATCCTTTAATGACTTGTCCAATTAATGAGAGTGCTAGTGATTTAATTGATTTCTTCCTTTAATGCTTCAAAAGATACTTTTAGAAATCATTAATTCCTTCTTGTTCAGCAGCATTTTAGTGAATATATGCAGTTGTAGCAATACATCAAAATCAATTTAAATCTTCCACTAAGGAAACATGTCGATGTTAGTACACACACTCAGTGAGCATGCTTTGGGTATGTGGGAACCAGAATGTTTTGCTTATTTCAATAACCTTCTTATAGATACCAGATTTTGTCAATCTCAGAACAGTTGACTAGGAATAGAGTTTAATGTTCAGGTGTCGTAGACTGGGATTGGCATGATCAGGACATCTTTGAAGTTGTCCCTATGAGAGAACCATATTTTATCCAGAGGAGGAATTTTCATTAGAAAATACAGGTTATCAACAATTAGCTTATTTTACCTATTAACTAGCCATACTAAAAATTTATGATTTCCTACCCTGTGGCAAAGTGCAAATTTTTCACCACTAGAAACATTCTTTTGAGGGAGGTGAGATGACTCTAATGGGAAGGGCTTTAGTAAGATCCCAGGAGTACCTGTTAGAAAGAGAAGATTGACTCCCAAATACCCTCTGAAATCCACACAAGTTTTGGCAAGCATGTACCTGCACATGTGTGTACATGTACATGCACACATACACACACTCATTCAGGCCCTCTTACACACACATCACAGAGACACAGATACAAATAATAATAGTAAATGAAATGAAATGACATAAAATAATAAAATAAAAACAAATATCGTTTAAGGCAGCTAGTTGATGGTTATGGTATCAGGGACTTCAAAAATGATGAGGCAATGTTACACAATGGGTGGTACAAAATAAAAGTGGGACCTGTATATAGATTCTTTATTTGTCCATATATATATGTTATTCAGTCTCCTAAGCTTTCAACTCCTAATCTTCATGGTAAAAATTATTTCAGGAACACAGCAGAAATTTGAAAGCGAGTAGGTGACATAAAATTTTGATTTAATGAAAACATCAATACATACATAGATATTCCCATGCTGATAAAAAACACTTAATTTGTACTTAGTTTATGGATAAATATATATTAAATTAATATTATTACTTTTATTACTATAAATATTGGTAAGAATAGGTGGTATACATATAATTTACTGAAACTAGTATATTTCTTGTGCGTGTATTCAGAACTTAATGGAAAAAGTGGTTTCATTCTAATTCTACTATCTAATGGATACAACTTAAAAATGAAAAATTGAATAGTTAAAACAAACAAAATGCAACTTCCATTTGGTGATAACCTTGTTTTCTGATGAAAGGTGGACTCCAGTAAGGATATTAAGTTGTTTTATAACTATACATAGAAATGACAAAAATAGTGTGATAGAGTCACTTTTTCTCTGGTATAAGTAGGCACATGTTTCCCTTTCCTGTGCCAGTTCTGTGCTAAGACCTGTGAACTAAACACCTGGGCTTCCACTGAACCTCTAGGTCACTGTGATGGTTATAGATATGCAAGGTAAATGGTATTTTCAGCATTCATTGACTTGATTCTATGCTCTTATATTTCAAGTAATTGTAAGGTATAATATGTAAAGAAGTGCTATTTTATTTTTACAGATTTAGCTTTTTATCAGTGTTTCAGTGTCAAAAAGAATGCAAAATACATGCTTCTTCTAGGATAAAACAATGTATATACTGATTTGCATCTTGACTTCTAATGTTTCAAGAAGTCTTAGAATATATTCTGCATCTGTAATATAACCAAAAATGCATGCACTTGATTTTCTTATTAATATGCTTTATTATAGAAATAATCTCATCCATGTAACTTAGATAATTTATAATTAATTACAGTGAAAAATATATAGTAAGTATTGTTATATAAATACATTTATCTTTGTAAATTTATGTTTGATTAATGAAGTGGCTGTGTTATGATTCTAAAGTATTTGTAGATGTTGATTATGGAAATTAAGATAAACCATTTGACTTATACTTCTAATAATGGTCTCAGAGTGAGGCAGCATTTAGGCATGATTAGGAGTACAATTCATTATAAAACATGTTGGGTATTTTCAATTTGATAAGTATTTTGTTTTGTTTTACATTGAAGATGAATGGTTCTGAGTGCATTTCAATTTGTTTCTATGTCATTTGTTACTTTTCAATTTGTTCCTGTGATCTAATAACCTACCAAGGGAGAATTCTTCTATTTTAGAATATGTCAAATTCTCCTTATCGTGTATTATCACTCAAAATTGTGTGAACTAATTTAAGAATAGCACCTGGTTGTATGCTCATGATAGAATTGGTTTTTTCATACTAAATAACATATGTGGGCAAAGAATAGGGTAGGATATCAAGATAGTAGAGAACATTTGTGAAAATAATCAATTTAATTACAGAAACGCTGAAGTAGTTGATCAGATACCGTTTTGATATCTTTTATCTCTTCTGTTCTGCTGATCTAAGAGGGAACTATTTACCATTATATGACCCCAGCTTAAATCTAGCCGAGGTATATCAGCATGGAAATAAAGCTTGTCAAGCAACAACCCTGTTATACTTTCTGTATACATAAAATTTTATTTTTAACTGTGTGTTAAGTACATCTTATTAATTTATAGGAATTAAAATTATCTAAAGACGAATTTATACACACACGTGCGTACATATATACAATCTTGCTGAATGATAAGCCAGCTACTTGGGTTATATGGAGCGGGTTAACATGTGTTTTCCTATATTATTGCTAAATTGTAGTTCGTATCACAGTTACATGGTGTTGGGTGTCCCAGAATAAATGGTACATTTCCTTGTAAGCAGCCATGTGGGTGCTGGGACTCTGCAAGAACAGCAAGTGCTCTTTATCGCAGAGCCATCACTCCAGGCTCCCAACATGTCTTTTCAAGAATCCAATTTCAATGACCATATGGTCAAAGAACTACCTTAGTTTTTCTGCAATTAAATTGATGGTTTTCACAATTTTTTCTTTATTTTCTTGATATCCTGTCCCATTCTTTGCGCATATATGTTATTTAGTATGAAAAGATCAATTCTATCGTGAGTATACAAGTAGGTGACATTCTTAAATTAGTTCAAATATTTTGAGTGATAATATATGATATGGAGAATTTGGTGTATTCTTAAATTAAAATGTGGTATTGATATATTGCTTATCAGTCCTCCCTATTTATCATGAGTAAGTTGTCCAATGTCACATGAAAGTGAAAAGACTACATTTATTTCAATTTTCATAGCAGTTAGGGAACCATCTTATATTTTAAAAAATGTTTTTATTTAAAAAAATCACTTGTGATTTGAGGATATGACTAATGTTTGCCATGACAACAATCAATGATAAAACAAGGAAAATTCTCTGGACTCTTCTAACTAGTTTTGTACTTTTTCAGTATATATTAATATTATTTAATAATGAAGTCAGTTTCATTATCACAATTGGCACCTCAAATTTCTATCAGGTTCTTTTGGGGCAGTCGCTTCACTTAGGCTGTTTCGATATATAAAATGCATCATTGCTGTAGTCACACTACTGTGCAATAGAAAATTGGAACTTATTTCTCCTATCAATCTCCAGTTTTGTTGGGAGATACTAACTTCTTTACCCTCTCTCCCTCTCCCCAGCCTCTGTTGATTCTTCCTCTGTTCTGCCTGTGATCTTCTTTATTTTTATTTCAGTGTCAATGTCATTTCATTTATCCAAATAATTTCAGGTCCATCCACCTTATCATACATGAAGAGATGTCATCCTTTCCTATGCTTTCAGTCACAATATGTGTTGATTGTATTTCTGTCCAATTGACGCAGTCTGGTTATCTGGGACAAGGACGATTTGATTGAGAAAGTGTCTCTGTGAGATTGACCGATAGGCATTTTCTTGATTAATGATTAATGCTCACTATGGGTAGTACAACCGATTGGAAGGCTGTCCTGGGTTATATTGGGAGAGGGCTGACCAAACTGTGGGAGAAATCCAGAAATTGATGTGTCTCCAAGCTTCAGTTCCTGACTCCAGGTTTCTGTCCTGATAGACATCCTTTCTTGGATTCCCACAATGATAGACTGCAGTTTGGTCATATAATCCAACTTAAACATGTTCCTCCCCAGATTGGTGTTGGTTATAGTTTTGTCATAGCAATAGAAAGCAAAATTAGGTTATATATAGCTTTAACACTCCTTCCCTTGAAGATAAAGAATCTTTATTTTTAACTATGAAATGCTAACAGTGTAGCCCCTTTCCTTTTCTTATGAATGGTATGCTTGTCATTTGTGTATCTGAACTATGTGCACTAAACATAGAGTCTTGTTCTGTGTGGAGGCCCAAATTACTCAGGGTCAGAGAATCCGAGTTTGCTTTACCCAGCAGGGCTTCAAATGGGATAATGTGACCACAGGCCTGGTTCCCAAGTGTGTGGAAGGGTCTACACTTATCTGTGTGGTGTGCTTTGATCTTGTAAGGAAGAGGTCTTTTACTCATCCCTTGGCATGTTATAAAAAACCCTTTTCAAGAAAGGATGACGCTGTTGCATTTTGATCCACGCCCTCCCAAAGATATTCCGTGTTTTCTTCTTTCTTCTCATTGGCTAGGCCAGGTCTCTCATTCTTTCTTTCTTTTTTCTTTTTTCTTTTCTTTTCTTTTTTTGTTTTGTTTTCAAGACAGGGTTTCTCTGTGTAGTTTTGGTGCCTGTCCTGGATCTCGGTCTGCAGAGCAGGCTGACCTCAAATTCACAGAGATCCACCTGGCTCTGCCTCCCGAGTGCTGGGACTAAAGGTGTGTACCACCACTGCCTGGCTTAGGTCTCTCTTTCTATTTGATATTTTCTTAATTCCTCTCTCCTCCACCTAAGAACCCCTCAATAGGTGGGAGCTGGACTCCCACGGTTCTGGAAAGAAAGCAGTCTTCTATTCTCTAAATTGTAACCAACTTCTAATCAGCAGCTCAGAACCTTTTTGGAATAAACTAATACATTTTCTAGCACACTCCTGAAATACAATTTATATGTGAAAAGTATGAAAATAATACTACTCTCATACTAAAAGTAATTTTCATGCCTTGGGACAAAGCTTATCTACTAATTTACATGTTTAATATCTACCATGGATAGCTTAATTTTATTCGTACATATCACCACACACTTATGTTTCACTATATGGAAACTGATTGTAACTATTATTCACCAACACACAAACAAAGCAAATGTATCCAAAATTGATGTATTATTGAAATCAGAACTATTACCCATTGTTAAAATCAAATGTAAATAGACCAAACACAGAAGAGTCACTCCAAATCATAAGATGTACACTAGATGGGGAAACTTACAGATACAACCAAAACAAGCTAATTGGAACTCATGAACTTTGGATCGACGGCTGTGGAACCTGCCTGGAACTGGACTGAGCCCTCTGCATGGGTGAGACAGTTTTGTAGCTTTGTTTGTTTGAGGGGCCCCTGACAGTGGGAATAAGATCTATCCTTGGTGCATGAACTGGCGTGTTGGAGTCCATTGTCTATGGTGGGACACCTTGCACAGCCTTGATGCAGGGGGAAGTGCTAGGATCTGCCTCAGCTGAATATGCTCAGCTTTGCTGACTCCTTATGGGAGGCCATACATTTTAGGAGGAGGGGCTAGGGGAGGAGAAATGGAGTGGGGGAGAGGGAGGAGGGATTAGGTAGGGATCTGTGGTTGGAATGTGGAATGAATAAAAAATTTCTCAATGAAAAAAGGATGTATACTAAATACCACTCACAAGATAGAATGACACTAGATATAAATGATGGTAGTTCAGGGATCCTGCACTGCACTTGGCATCTATCTATCTATCTATCTATCTATCTATCTATCCATCCATCCATCCATCTATCATATGTCTATCTAATTTATCTATCATCTATCTATCGTTCTATCTTTCTATTTATCTATCATCCATCTTTAACATTAATAGCATTATTTTCATGAAATTAAAAAAAAAAGAATGCAAAGTTCTTTATCATTGCTTAATGATTAATGCCCTTAAAAGCATGTCACACTAAAAGGATATGTAAAGTCCACAATCAGTGAAAAAACACAAATAATGTTTAACAGTACTTAATGAAAATATTTCAAATAAATGTTGGCACATATTCAATCTAAGTTTTTTTAATAACTGACAGAATGTGGATGAATATCCATAACAGGATAATTGTGTGATTCTGTCAAACTCAAGTGAATTTTTTTATGTGATGTGTAGAGTTGGTCTACCTTACTATACCATGCATAGAGTCACTGGCCCAGATATCTGTAATTGGCAGCTATTATCACAAGTCTCAAAAATTTATGTAGTATTGATGTGTTTTTCTTCATCTGGATTTCTAGATCTGTCAATATGAGATAAGAATTCCAGTGTTGTACTGAAAAACAAATACTTTTTTTTATCTGTTAAGGAAAATGTCCCCAAATTGAAATTACAAAATGACTGATAATCCTAGTGTCGCATGAAGAGTTCAGTTACATAGAAGATTTATAAATCTTAATTTCAAATACTGTATTTTTACCAATATTATATTAGAATATATTTGCAAAATTGCATTATTTACCACCTATTTCATGCTTCATATCTCTGTATGAATATACATCAGACCTCATTCTTATGTTCATTAATATGTAGCGTGTACAGACTATTAAGATTAGGCATGTTTATTTCCTATCCAATGTTTATAAAAGCTATTTTTTTTTTAGTTGAATTCTCAAAGCCTTATTTTCTCCTTCTTCCCCTACTGGCAAAAGCTGAAGGGTAAACAAGACACACCTGGGGGAAACCCATGCCTACTTCATCACAGCACACCTGCTTGGCTCTGTCTACTTACAAACCCCGTTTTCCTGCTGACTACAGTTTTACTAATCCTCTGACCTCATAAAGCCTTCCAGGAGCTGGCATGCATGCGTGAGCAGTGTGAAATCAGATACACCATATTGTTCAGCATCTGTTCCTAACTCCCTGTGAAGTCCTCTTTGCAAATAGCATAGGGCTGTCAGCTTCAATCACTTGGTAGTGAAACCCAGTAAGGTGTGTTAGCCTTATTCCAGGATTGCTTGTTATATAATCATACCTGTTCATGGAGCACTTGGATCTATAATTGAGAGGTCTACTTTTGATACACTTATCTTTTGAAAAATATATCTAATTTTCACCCCAGTGTTACCAAAATTGCCTCATGAGATCCGAATGTTAAACATGTCTCCCATCACAAACAGTACATTTTTAGCAGCCAGTATATGTGTATCGTAGAAGGCTTAGATAAACTCTTTTGACATTAACTCCTCAAGCATTCCCATAATCATTTCTTTACTGCAAAAAATAATTAAATTTAAATATATTAGATTCTCTTTGTAGAAACTCGTTTCTAAATTGTGGAATGTACTTTGAAAGTGATTATCTTTGGAATTCTTATGAGGAATGCTAATTAAAGGAAAATGATTTTGTGAATCATAAATTCACATTAACTGTGTAATAGGCAATGACTGATTTTAGGCTTTCAAGACATAAACAATTTTAATAGTTCAATGTCTTTAATCTGCCAAATGTTTAATCTGAGAGATATTAAAATAAATATCTCTTCGTGTTCTAACATATAAAGATATTTGTATACTTGTTATAGTATTATAATAATTATTTGAACCCTCATAAGAAATTACATGTTCTTAAAAGGCCTAGGGGCAAAATAAAAATGAAGAAGAAATGAATTTCATTAATCTATAATACATAAACATATTTTTCTTCTTATCATTCCCAAAGTATCCTAATATGTGTTATTTATAAATTATGACTAGCTTGAGATCACCTATCAAGCCAATGCAACAGTATTATTTATAATTTTTGTCAAGAAGTGTGTTAGTTGACTCTGCCATACCTTGTCAAGCACTAGTGTTAGCTGAATATTCTGTCAGTACAGCTTTCTTCAGGCCTTTTATATTAAGTTCTATTCTACAGAGTAATCCCTGGGATAAACTATTTAAAATATTTCAAGATAGCCAATAGATAATTTAGAAATAGTTATTTATTGTAGATTATTATTTTAACATGTGTCACATTTGTTTCTACTCTGGAACGTTTGTTTAATGATGCAAAGATGTGTAGCATTCTTCTAGCCTGCATCTGTTTAACTCTGTGAAGCTGTGTTACTTGGCCTGTCTAAAACACCTGATGGTTTATTAAAGAACTGAATGGCCAATAGTGGACAGGAGAAAGGCTAGGAGGGGACGGCAAGCAGAAAGAATAAATAGAAAGAGAAATCTATGAGGGAAAGAAGGAGCAGGAGAACAAGGAGAGGAGGATGCTAGGGGCCAGTCACACAGCTACACAGCCAGCCATGGAGTAAGAATGAAAACAAGATATAGAGAAGTAAGAAAAGGAATAATCTCAGAGGCAAAAGTAGATGGGATAATTTAAAGTTAAGAAAAGCTGGCAAGAAACAAGCCAAGCTAAGGCTGGGCATTCATAGAGAATAATGAGATTCCATGTGTTTATTTGGGAGCTGGGTGGTGGACCCCCAAAGACCCAAAGAGTAAAGAGTAAAAGCAACCAACAACAGTTATTCAGTGAGTTATTGCTACAAAGAGGATCATTATGACATTATTGTGGATCTTCAACTCTAAAATTTGAAGGGACAAACACAATTCCAGTGTATTGGTCATACAAATTCCATAAACAGTTTCAGTGTGCTGTTGTATTTATGGACCTAATATATTTTCTTCCTTCACAAGGTACTTTCTGAAATTTGTAATAGGTAGTTAGTGTAAGTAACGCTATCATTAAAAATACATATTTATTTTGAAAAGGAACAACTACTAAATTGACTTGGACACCAGCCACGAAGGTTTCAGTGTAAGTTTTGTGTTAAGTATGGTTACATGACCGTGGGTGAGCTATCACAGTAACTAACAGCATTCAGAAGTAGAGTATAAGCTTAGCTTTTGCCACCCCAGGTCCAAGCAAAAGCAACACAGATAGCTGAGAATGAGGAAAACTGGATGTTGTGAGTGGGACTCATGCACCGGGAGACTGGCTATTGCAGGATGCACTGAGTCTAAGGCACTCCAGGTTGGGAAGGAACAAGGGCAAGAATGTATTGGGCCAGACTGATCAGGGAAGCACAAAAGTAACATGTCCCTTCAGGGACAAAAGACCGTGTTGGCTTCATGAGAACACTGAGATGTCACCTGAAAGTTGAAATTATGAGGGAGCAGAATCTCAGAAAGAGCAAAGCTAGCCTGCCAGCTTCAAGTAAAGAGAAGCAGAAATAATTAGCAATTCAAATGAGTAGAGAGGCTGTGCTCTCAAGCTCTGTCTTATTTGGCTGCCCAAACTCTCTTGAAATTTTAGTATTTCAGATGAGTAACTTTTTCTTTGCACTTGATCCTTCAAGATTTCTCTGAATTTCTTCAAGCGTGGCCACAATGGCACTGGAATGTAAAGATACTCCTTGGTGCAATTAAAAAGATGTGCTAGATAGTGTGATCAAATTCATCAGTTAAGGTGCATGATACACACACGTATAAAGTCATCAAGGAATCTATGTGAAAGCACGAAGGTGTATGGAGACTTGTGCCATTTTGTAAAACCTTATGTATTAAAAGCAGTTTCTAATAAGACCACCATAAGTATTAATCAGAATGGCTAGAAAAACAGAAAATTTTTGGAGATAGTAAACCGAAAATGAACAAATTTAATTACATCGATTCCACCATTAAGTAAATTAAAATAAAAAATTTAAAATATTCTACAAACTCTGCCTGCTTGTTCTCAAATAATTTTGCCATTTAAAAATTTTTGAATTGTAATATAATTACATTTCTCCCTTCCCTTTCCCCATCCAAATGTTACCATGTATCCCTCCTTGTACTTTCAAAGTCATGGCCTCATTTTCCATTAACTGTTATTATGTGATTATATGTGTACACATATGGTCATATATAAATATATTTGTAAAATATATTCATATATTTTTGAAAAGTATACTATGGAGTAGATCATATTTCCCACCTACAATTACCTTCTAATGAAAATTTGTATCTCTATCCAATGATTTTGCATTAAATATATCATAATGTAAAAGCATTTATTGATTCATGGCAATAGGAAAATAAATTTTGTAGCTGGCAAAAACAAAATGATTAAATTTTGAGCAAATTGTCATAAGCTACGCACAGGTTATCGTTGATCTTACAAGGATTGTTTAGTATCACTGTATCCTCTCACATTCTCCTGCCTGTTTCCTGCTGGCCCAATGACATTATATCATCCTCTTAATTTCATGCCACATTATTCCATCACTTTCTTTTGCTCCCTTAAGGTCATTGTTTTCTATGTGGTACTCTTTCTAATTTTATGACATGTGTCAGTGTGTGTGTGTGTGTGTGTGTGTGTACACACACACACATATATATATATATATATATATACACACATGCATATATAATTTGTAAATGCATACATACAAATCAGAATCTAGGGCTCGAACGTAGATGAGAAAATATGTGCCAGGCGATAGTGGTGTGCCTGACTGGCAAATGTGTATAGTTTCAGCATACTTTTTCTGTGGTGTATTTCAATCATTACTCTCAGATTCCTCTTTAACGTTAGTTTTGGTCATGTTTTTTAATCTCCAATTTTTTAAAACTAATTCTGCACCCTAAGGCCTTGCTAATCACTTTTCTGCTCACTATAACTGAAAAAAATATTCTCAATCAGAAGAAGAAAGGACTAGCCTGGGGAGTCAAATGCAATTTGAGCAACCCAACCATTGCTCATTCAATATTCATTTATTAATCACTGCCTATGATCACTGTAAAATACCATTGATGAAACAGCAAATAGATTATTCATCAAATAAATGATAATTCATATTAAAATAATATATCCTTTGAAGTCAGTGTGTATTCTCACCTATGAAATTGCAACTTCTTATTATAAATATCTGGTTATAAACCATCATTTTGCAATGATCTGTAGGCATTTTTGAGTACTTTTAGACATTACCTAATTACTATAAGTCAGTTTATCAGAAATAATAATCCATGTATTTGACAAATATTTGATGTGAGTTCCTTTTATCATATGTATACTAATAAAACATTTTTATCCAAATTTGCTGTTACTAGGATATACTATGGCAAATTTAATCCAATTATAATGAAATGAGAATAAAATACTAATCAGGACACACAGGGATATAAAATGTAGTCATGATAGTGAATACCTGAGTAATCAAATAAACATTACTGCAAAAGACTTAAAAAATCTACCACAAAATGCTTTCAACTTGATTTATTTAAGGTTAAAGATTTAATTTAATGACTAGTCATTCCTAAAATAAAACTCACTAGTATACATCAAAAGAACAATAAACCAATAGTAAGTTAATTCTAGATTTCCTTAGGAATCTAAGCAAAACATTATTCTAATCGAACAACTTAATAGCATTAATAATAGTTTTGAATACAGAAGCAAGTTATTTGCAAGAATCAAATGTTATCTAATAAGTATAGTGAGGAAGTTACTCATAATCAAGAATGTATGTGTTAAAACAGAAAGTCAATTAGAAAATCTATGCTAAAAATGACCATAATCCCAAAGGTATGTTGATCAATCTATTGTATAACTCTATAATGACAAAATGAGGACCAGCCTACACTATTAGATGGGTTGTTAGATTCTTCTCCCCAAAGTCACCATCCTAAGAAAGGTTCCTTCCATCTAGAAACTGTCAACTTTCAAACCCTGCTTGAGATGTAGCTGAAAAATGTTACCAATTCATAAGAGTATCAAGTAGATTCCCAGTGGATGAGGCTATCTTTATCTAATATGTTTAGATAATATTATAGTAGCTACTAAAACAACATCAATAAAAAGCCAACATCATCTGATAATTGGCAGGCATTAACTAATTGTCCAAATATTACATTTTCATATATTACTTTCTGGGAATAAAACATTTAGGAATTAGAAAATGTGAATACAGTAATATAATAATTTGTTAAGCCTGAAACCCTATCCTGTATGGGTAATTTTCTCTTTAAGTGACTAATTGTTCTGTGATAAGTATAGTAATAAGCTGAATAATATCTTAAAGATTACAATTCCAACCAAGCATATTAAACATTGAAGTATTGGGAGGGAATTTAAGTGAAGTTTATTAGTAAACAAGTGTAAAGAAGTTGAGAGATCCCACAAAGAATCTACTCTCTGGGAAAAGAATTGTGACATTGTGTCTAACCATGCTATCCAGACACTACTATCTTAGGCTGTGTTTCCTAATTCTCTCTGCTTGTCAAATTCTATTGCCTGTTTTCAAATTAAGATTAGGTCGGTGAATAGTGCTTAGGAATCGTGGTGAATGTTTACAGGTAAACTTTGACAGTTCCAATCCAATTAGAGCACCATATGGAGTAGTGTCTACCTATGCCATACAATATTCTAGATAATTTTATTCTGTGATGACTTTAAATAGTGAATTCATTTTACTCTTGTAATTCTGTTCCTATGATCATTATGTAACATTTTAGATATGATTGGGCTTCGAGTGTACATGGGTGATGGACAAACAAAACAAATAACAACAAAAAAACTTCAATAGACATTAGGTCTTTGGGTATCCAAGACAGTTGTATTGCCCAGTCATCAAAGTTTGCCTCTGAGTTTAAACAACAGGGTCCTAAGACAATACCTGTGGGCTCAATATCAAGAAAAAAAATTACTCTTGGTACGATAATAAAATCCCATTTCAGAGCTGGCAGGGATGACAGCCATTTCTCAAACTAAGATAAGTTCATGAAATAATAAATATTATCCTGTGATATTTTAGAGAAGTGGCCATTACATATGTAGAGAGAGATATAGATGTATATCCTTAGGCAAGTACAAAACACGGACACACACAAAATAGAAGCCAACTCACAAATTATACATTTTGGTTTTAACTGAAAATGCTTGTTAATATTAATTCAGCAAACTCATTACATTAATATCCAGCTTTATGATCAATGGTAACAAAGAAATGCACACTCCTTGCACTGTGTATGCAACAAAGACTGTATCCACCCCTGCTAATGAATTCTTCCAATCTTCCAAAATAAAGTGTTTAATATCAATTTATAATACTCTCCAAGTTATAGCTAGAAAGTCATATTTCTTTGTTTAAATGCGATCTCCATGTCCTGGCTTTATATTAAAGAGGCCTTCTATGATGTATCACTAGCATATACATGAATGCAACTGCAAATTTTTCTTTGCTGTTGTTAGTAAGCAGCTAGCAAATGCTCTTCACTGTCCTTCAGAATGTAATTGGTGAAGAACTATTTGAATTCAAACACAGGATTTTCTTGTGAAAATAATTTTAAAAGGGGGGGGGGGCTAGGGAGGGAATCTCTGTATTTAAGCTAAAAAATTGATCCATAGGTATTATCTGAAGGAGCAGAGTATTTAGCAAAACTGAATACATTAGTTCAGAATGAACCCATACCAAATCTTTCTGCTTTGCAATTCCATGTATCCCTAGGTACAGAAAGATGAAAGTGTCTGTTAAAAATGAGGAAATTTATGCATGTAATTACTCTCCCAGTGAATATGATCATTACTAATTGCTTTTCTTTTCTGTTTTACTCTCAGCTTACTTTGTTTCAGAATGTATATTTTGTACATTTAACTCACATTTATGCATTAAGAAGAAAATGTTAACTAAGTGTTACAAATTTGTTATATAACTTCTGATTAATTTAGGACACTTAGCTGAAATTTTTTAATTTACCTCGTGAAGGATATCTGTGGCTTAATATATCTGTAATCTATGTAACCTTAGGAACAATTCTTTTAAGTAAATGTAAGATGTTAAATTTCGGCTTTAAAAAAAAAAAGAATTACAAATGGCTGAAAGACATCTAAAGAAATGCTCAACATCCTTAATCATCAGAGAAATGCAAATCAAAACGACTCTGAGATACCACCTTACACCTGTCAGAATGGCTACAATCAAAAACACCAATGACAGTCAATGTTGGAGAGGATGTGGAGCAAAGGGAACACTCCTCCACTGTTGGTGGGAATGCGACCTTGTACAACCACTGTGGAAATCAGTATGGCGGTTTCTCAGAAAACTAGGAATTGAACTACCTCAAGACCCAGCAATACCACTCTTGGGCATATACCCAAAGGATGCTGATTCATACCACAAAGATACATGCTCAGCTATGTTCATAGCAGCACTATTTGTAATAGCCAGAACCTGGAAACAACCTAGATTCCCGTCAACTGAAGAATGGATTAAAAAAATGTGGTACATATACACAATGGAGTACTACTCAGCAGAAAAAAACAATGAAAGCATGAAATTTGCAGGCAAATGGATGGAACTAGAAAATATCATCCTGAGTGAGGTAACCCAATCCCAGAAAGACAATCACGGTATGTACTCACTCATAAGTGGATTCTAGATATAAAATAAAGAACAATCAGACTATTTAAAAAAAAAAAAAGATGGATGGACTAATGGGTAAACTGTGGGACTCACTGTCACACCGCAGCTTCCAGAATGTGTTTCTTCGCATTTTTTTTGTTTGTTTGTTTG
>CABHPP010136158.1:0-10072 GCA_902168425.1 Peromyscus attwateri | reverse complement strand
AATAACAGAATGAGAATCTGAGAATAACAGAATGAGAATCTGAGAATGCACCATTGGCTTGGGCCAAGCAACCAAAGTATTTTCAAATGGAAAAAAGAAACTGAGCAGTTACTCAAATCTTCAAATTTAACTTTCCTATATTAAATTCCCCAAAACGTTTAAAAAATAAGAACAAAGCGAGATTTTAAAATTGAGGTAAGACAGAAGGTATTTTCCCTATATAATTCTGGAAATGATTTAAACTGTTTTATGTGTTCCATAAAATGGCACTAAGATAAAGGAGAGTGAGGAGCAGAGTCTAACCTAAGCTTCATCAATTATGTCATTCTTCCAGCTTAACGTCTTGTGAGGGAGTAAGGCAATAAGCTCCACTTGTGTTTCCATTTTCATATGAGAATCATTCTTTCTAATGGCAGCTGGGCTCAAAGATCAAGTAGTGGAAATAACTCTGCCCCAGTTGCTGGCCAGCAGAGAAAACTCCCTGCGGCCAGGCTCCCTCACCAAAGCCCCCCACCCCCCCATTGGACCCTGCAATCTACAAGACCATGCCACCCTACCCCAATACCCATCTGCCTGCCACCCAAGTAACTTCCTGAGACAAGGAATCTGCCAGTCCCCTTTGGACCAAGAGGTGAGTGACTCCTCTCCCACCCAGAGAGTCCTGCCTCTAGGACTCAAGACCTGGGACACAGCCAGTCCCTGCAAACCCCCACCTAACTCTGCCCCAGCTGCTGGTCAGCAGTGAAAACTCCCTGAGGCCAGGTTCCCCCACCAGCCTCCCCATCAGACCCTGCAATCTACAAGACCCATGCCCTACCTCAATACCCATTCACCTGTGACCCTAGTAACTTCCTGAGACAAGGAATCTACCAGCTCTCATTGGACCAAGAGAGGCTTCCTGAGACACAGAATCCACCAACTCTGAATGGACCAAGAGCCCTGATAAGACCAAGAGCGATTTCCTGAGTCACAGAATCAACTAGCTTGGATTGGGCCAAGAGCAGCTCCCTGAAATATAGAATTTGCCAGCTCCAATTAGATCAAGAAGTAAGATTCGACCCAGGGGGCCCCCCAAGATATACACACAACAAGCACAGAGTGGATCAATAGCAGCTCACTCAGACACAGGCACCCCTTGCACCTATAAGAGGAAGAGATGGGCAGACATCAATGCAAAAATACATACAACAACACAAAGAGCAATATGTATCACCAGAATCTATCCCTCCTCCAACAGCAAGACCTGAACATCACAATGTGGAAGAAGCTGAAGAAAGCGACTTTAAAAATAGCTTCATGAAGATGCTGGAGTCCTTTAAAGGAAAAATGAAAAATTCCCTTAAAAATTGAGAAAAAGACAAACAAAAAATTGGAAATCAATAAATCCCTTAAAGACAGCCAAGAAAACCATGAAAAAGCAATTAAACATGTGAAGGAAACAGTTCAAGATCTAAAAACTGAATTAGAAATAATGAATCAGACACAAACAGAGGCAAGGCTGGAAAAGAAAATCTAAGTAAAAGAACAGGAAACACAGATGCAAGCATAACCAACAGAATACAAGAGATGGAAGACAGAATCTCTAGTGTAGAGGATACAACAGAGGAAATAGATTCCTCAGTCAAAGAAAACACCAAAAACAGAAAAGTCATAACTCAAAATGTCCAGGAAATCTGGGACAGAGATCAGACAGGTGAATACCCTAACTGTCATCACAGAACCTTTCTCCAATGACTGATGGAAGCAGATGCAGAGATCCACAGCCATTCACTAGACACAGCTCCAGGAGGGCAGTCAAAGAGAAAGAAGAGGGATTCTATGAGCAAGTGCATCAGGATCATGATGGAGAAACATGCAGGGACAGCCAAACCAAACTAGAGGGAACTCATGAAAGTTGGGTCATTGGCTGTGGAGCCTACATGGGACTGGACTAGGCCCTTGACATGATGAGACAGTTGTGTAGCATGATCTGCTTGGGAGGCCCCCTGGCGGTAGGATCAGAATCAATCTCTGGTGCATAAGTGGGCTTTGTGGAGCCCACTACTGCAGCTTGAGTTTTCCTGCCTGGCCCATGTCAGGACAAATCTCTCTCACCTGCCAGTCCCACAGCCCCTCAGACCCAACCAAGAAAACACAGAGACTTATATTGCTTACAAACTGTATGGCCGTGGCAGGCTTCTTGCTAACTGTCCTTATATCTTAAATTAACCCATTTCTATAAATCTATACCTTGCCACATGGCTTGTGGCTTACCGGCATCTTTACATGCTGCTTGTCCTGGCGGTGACTGGCAGGCAGTGACTCCTTCTACCTTCCTACTCTTTTAATTCGGTTAGTCCCGTCTATACTTCCTGCCTAGCCACTGGCCAATCAGTGTTTTATTAGCAACACATTTGCCATACAGAACAGTCCACAGCACACTACCTATGATGAGACACCTGGTTCAGCCTTGAGGCAGGGGGAAGGGCTTGGACTTGCCTCTACTGAATGTGCCTCCCCATGGGAGGCCTTGCCTTCTTGTGGGTGGGGGGATGGGTTGGAAGAGCGAGGATGGGGGGAGGGAAGAGAGGGATCTTTGATTGGTGTGTGAAATGAATAAAAAATTTCTTAGAAAAAAAAAAGATCAAGTAGTGGAAATGGGCTTATCACAAAGATACCAATCATTTTCTCTGAGATCTTTCCTTACCCTTCATGACTGTGGCCATTGGTCTGCCTGGTTTCCTGTTGCCCAATACATAGTCCACATATTAAATACTTGTGGAGTGTATATATTAAAGTTTTATCATAGCCAATGTAGTACAATTGCTCCCCTGACTAACAAGCCTGGATCTCCAGATATTTCTAATCCCCAGCCATAGTCAATACTCACGGAAAAGGATTTCCATTTTGTATCCCAGCAGTAGTGACCTTATCCAGGGCTTCAGAATGCCAACCAAATTCTTAAAGCTCATCATAATGAACTGACATCTCTTTGTAGCATGCAAAGAAAACCTCATTTATTCAATATCAAACAGTGATTGTGAAGGACTTAGGACATTTACTTACATATTTCTGAACATATTTCTGCTCTACTTTTCTAATGCTATTCTATGTACAGGCTCTTTGAGAGACCTTGTAATCTTCAACAGTCAAACAGTAGGTAAGACAACTGCACAAGTATTAGTTATTTCTTAATTCTAGATGGATTTTTTTTTTCATATGTATGGAAGCAAAAGGATGTTAAGAACCTAGGTGTCCGACTCTTTTCTCCTTTTTTCTTTTATTTTGTAACTTCTACATGCACTGGTCTACTTGTCTTTGTAGCTTTTCCTTTCTTCCTACTAGCATCTCTCTCCATTCCCCCATGCTTCCCCATGCTTCATACACTAAAGAGCAGTTTAAAAAAGGACAATGACATGGCAAGTATTTCAATACCACAAATTAAATATGCTAATATGAAACAGATCACATTTGACTTTGCTGCTGATTATGTTTGCTCCCATAAGATTTGATCTGAGAGATTACTATCACAAGGAACTGGATCTATAAATTTTAAATAGCCATAATAAATTTGAAGACAATAGAGTGACACAGTAGATCATGATATATTTCATTGTTAGGGAGAGATGTATAGAAATGAAGATCACTACTAAGCAATGGAATATCTGAACAGGTCCCCTTAAAAAGTACTTTGTAATCTGAGCTGCTGGTACTATTTGAGATATGTTGTGGATCTTTCAGGAGAGACCAGTCTGAAGAAAGTTTCTCACTGGAGGTGAACTTTTGAATGTTATACATTGTCCCTGATTTTGTCTCATTCTATGGCATAATGGTCCACCATGTTGTGAATAGCATCTGCCACTCATTTGTACTGCCAGAGGCAGGGTCACTCCACCATGCCTTCCCCTCTATGACAGATGGAAAGTCTGAAAATGAATCTAAATGTATCAAGATAAATCTTTTATCCCTTAAGTTGTCTCTTTCAGGTAAGTTTATCTAGTGACATGATGGTGACTAATAAAGGCAGTTAGATCTCCTAGGAGTCTTTCTTTGTGAAGGAACAAAACTAAAATGTATATTCAAAATAGTTGAAATATGGACCCAGCCTTAGATACATCGATGGATGAATGGAAAGAAAAGGTGCTACATTTATGTAACAGATTACTCTTTTGAATTTTTAAAAACATATGTTATGTGTATCTGTGTTTTGCTTGCATGTGAATCTATCATGCATGCATGCCTGGTGCCCCTGGAGGCCAGGAAAGAACATCAGATTCCTTTGTACTTATGTTACATAACCTTGTGAGTCACAATTATGTGGGTGCTAGGAATCGAACCCAGGTCTCTGGAAAAGCCAACAGTACTTTTAACTGCTGAACTACCTCTCTAGCCTCTGCAATAGATTTTTATTCCAACTTAAAATGAATAAAATGTTGTAAATTTTTTAAAGCTATGTAAACTAGAGGTTGTAAAGGAAATAGATCAGACACTTTCTCTAAGAGTCTCTGTGACTGTAGAATAATGATTATTAATGGTTGAGAAGAGAAGGGAATAGAGAGAGGTTGGATAAATAAATACAAAAACATAGTTGGGTAAAAGGAGTAAGTATGGTAAGGGATGACTACAGTTAATAATAGCCTATTATCTATTTTATAAGGATCAAGAAAAGAAGCCTGTAAAGGTTACAAAGAAGCTATATAGATAGAGAAGTTCTAATTGCTGTGATTAGATAGATATTTGCATACTGTTTGCATGTGTTTAACAGAATAATTTTGCTAATATGTGTGGTTAGTGTAGATTAATAAACTGGTTATTTCCATATTTTAAAAATTGATAATGGAGTTTTAATTAAAATAGAATTGCATCACTTTGCTCTTCCCCTTTCTTCCCCTGTCACTCTGAGGTGCCCTCTCTCCAACCCCTCTTGTGTGCGCCTCCATCTCAAGTTAATAGCCTCTTGTTCATTGATTATTTTTGTTATATTCACATATATTGGATATGGCATGCACAAATATATAAATACAACTTGCTGGGCCCAATTTTTGTTGTACATGGGTACATGGTTTCAGATCTGACCACTTTCTATTGGATAAGAAATAAGGAGGTTTGTGCTGGCTCATAAGGAGGTTTTGTGTCAACATGACACAGGCTAAAATCGTCTAAGAGGATGGAACCTCAATTAAGAACACATCCCATAAAATAGGGCTGTAGGCCAAGCAACAGGGCATTTTCTTAATTAGTAATTGATGTGGGAGGGGCCAGCCCATTGTGGGTTGTGGCACCCCTGGTCTTGTGGTCCTGGTTCTATAAGAATGTAGGCTAAAGATATCGAACATTTCATTAAGTGTTTTTAGGTCACTTGAGATTCCTCTGTTGAGAATATCTGTTTAGATCTGCACCCCTTTTTAAATTGGATTATTTGGTTTGTTGATGTCTAGTTTCTTGAGTTCTTTATATATTTTGGATATCAGTCCTCTGTCAGATGAGGGGTTGGTGAAGATCTTTTCCCATTCTCGAGGCTTCTGTTTATGTCCTAGTGAAGGTATCCTTTGTCTTATAGAAGCTTTTCAGTTTCATGAGATCTCATTTATTAATTGTTGATCTTACTGCCTGCAAAATTGTTGTTCTGTTCAGGAATTTGTCTCCTGTGCCAACGCATTCAAGGCTGTTCCCCACTTTCTCTTCTGTCAGGTTCAGTGTATCTGGGTTTATGGTTAAGTCTTTGATCTGCTTGGACTTGAGTTTTGTGCAGGGTTAGGGGGCCATTGTCATTAGAGAGTGTTTCCCTCAGCAACTGACAGAAACAGATGCAGAGACCCACAGCAAAACACATTAGGTGGGCCTCAGGGAATCCTGAGGAAGAGGGAGAAGAAGGATTATGAGAGCCAGAGGGGCCAAGGACATCACAGAAAACAACAACAACAACAACACAGAATCAACTACCTGGGGCTCACAGAGAGGGTCTCCAAGAGACTGAACCACCAGCCAGAGAATGTGGGTGGGCCTGACCTAGGCCCTCTGCACATGCATTACAGTTGTGTGACTTGGTCTTCTGTTGGACCCCTAATAGAGGGAGCAGGGGCTGTCTCTGACTCTGTTACCTGCTTTTGGAACCTGTTTCTCCTATTGGGTTGCCTTGCCCAGCTTTAATAAGAGAGGAGGTGCCTAGTCTTACTGCAACCTGATATGCCATGGATGGCTGATATACATGGGAAATGTGCATTTTTCTGAAGAGAAAGGAAGAGTGAATGGAGTGGGAAGGGAAAATATGAGGGGAAGGATGGGGAGGAGCGGAAGGAGGGAGGAGAAACTGTGATTGGACTGGGAAATATTTAATTAATTCCTTCATTCTTTCATTAACTTAAGAAAGCAAAAAGGAAAAAAGAAGAAAAAGTAAAAAAAAAAAAAAAAAAAAAAAAAAAACGCAGGCTAAGCAAGCCACGATGAGCAAGGGAGTAAGCAGCACCCCCTTCATGGCTTCTGCATCAGTTCGAGGCCACAGGTTCCTGCCCTGTTTGAGTTTCTGTTCTGACTCCTTTTCTGAAGAACAGTGATGAGGAAGCGTATGCCAAATACCCTTTCTTCCCAAGGTGCTTTGGAAATGATGCTTCATCACAGCAGTAGTAACCCTAATTAGGACATGGGAGAGACTAAGTCTCCCTTTCCTAGCAGTCATTAGTTATCTGTGGGTATTTCTTTAGGAGTGGGTATAGGTAAAATTTCCCTCTTTCCACATTAGCAGTTCTATTAACATACCTATTGTTCTGGTATTGTGTTTGTAGACATTTTTGAGATACTGTTTCACAGCTGACTTCCTGGTATTCTGCCTCTTATAATCTTTCCACTCCCTCTTGCACAATCTTCCCTAAGCCATACATGTAGGATCTGTGATGTATAAATTTTGGATGTGGTATATACATTGGGGATGTGGTGTATACATTGGGGGTGTGGTATATACATTGGAGATGTGGTATATACATTGGGGATGTGGTGTATATGTTGTGGATGTGGTGTGTACATTGGGGATGCAGTGTATACATTGGAGATGTGGTATATACATTGGGGATGTGGTGCATACACTGGGGATGGGGCACCCTACTATCTGTTGACCTCTGCATTGTGTCCAGTTGTGAATTTTGTTATGATCTCCATTTGCTGTAAAGTGAGGCTTCTTTGAAGCTGTGTGGTAGCTGCACCTTTCTGTGAGTATCAGGATGAGATTTAGAATGCAATAAGGAATTACACAGCTTTAGCAAAGTGGTGGTATTAGATTCTTCTCTAAGATCCATGACATTGGTAGTTCTAGGCAAGCATAACATCCCCCGTTGAATGGGCTGTAAGTCCCATTCGATGGCTATTGATTGCCATCAGCATGTGAGTGTCCGTTATAGCACCTTTAAAGATGTCTTGTCAAACTGGTCCTTGCTGTGTTGCATTAGTGTTATCTCATTGTTTGACTGTGTTCCTCCCTTGGCATCTCACATAGTGTGCTGGTAACATGGGAGCTAGACCACAGGAAAAAGGCCTTCAGGTCAGATCTAGTTAGAAGCAACTGATTCCTTCTCCTAAGCGTGTGTTGTCTTCCACAAGAACTGTTTAATCAACCTTTTAAAATTATAACTAAAAATGTTACATCTTGTACATTTTTCAAAAATACACATTTGCTTTCATTACAGTTATAACTACAAAGTGGTTCAGTTTATCCCCAGCCCAAATTTGTATTCATCAGTCTTCCTTACAGCAGGTCATTGTGCAATGTCAGTGTCTAGTTGAGGCAACTTGTGAGATGGTTATACTGAACAACAAACTTGTGTTGAGCTATATTAAAAGTATTGACAACAGAAAAGTAAATAGAAATAACATGCAGGCTTTGGTTTCAGGACCTCCACCATACAGTAGGAGTAAATACAATATAAAGAAGTAAATTTAACATACTGGAAAAGGTGGAGCAAGAATGGAACAATTGGAATGAAGGGGAGCAGCCAGCAGAGTGACTAAACCCAGCTTGAGGAGGCTAGCTAGGAACAGGATGGAAAACTTAGTATCAGAGCAGAAGGTAGGCAGGCAGGAAGAGGTAACTGGGCCTCACCTAATCAGTTAAGATCATAAAAGAAACAGAATGGACACCTGAGCACATCCCCCCAAAAGAAGGAGTCCCATCCACAAGCAGGTGCTCCTCAAGAGGAAGCTGTGATATCCATTCTTAGCTGATTCTCTATTCAGAGGACCTCAAGACTGGATTTCCCAGTCTCCCCTGCATAGGCATGTGAGTCTATGCCTTACAAACCTCTTTTCCTCTCGATGGCTCTCTGTATCTTATTGGCTTTGTTTCTTTTGAGAACCTGGAATAATGAAAAGGATTGTAAAGCAGGAAGTGTACATGTCTTCCATTAAACGAGAGAAGCTGGTGCTCTGGAAGCCTTCTAAGAATCATGACTTAAATAGGTACTGGCAATGAGAACTATGTAGGCATATGTTCAGAGGAAAACCAAATCTCAGAAAAGATGGGAACTGTATTACGAATGGTCGTGAGGCCCTTGGATTCTTTTAGACTATAAAAAACTTAAGACATCATCTCCTACTATTTTTTAAAGTTAATATGAAAAAATAAACATTTATTAGATGCTAATAAGAAAATAATTTTGCTATATTTTGATCAAAATAGATAAAATTCGAATTAGAGAAAATGGTGGCAAGCAGCAGATGCATAATCCAGGTCATACTGCAGAATGACATTACCTCCTATTCCTGGATTTTTTTTTAATTAACCAAGAGTCTGAATCACACATTGTGGTTGAATATTTTAATTGCAGAAGGTATCAATATTCTCTCACTTCAAGATGCTAACATGAGGCAATCAGAAGATAGTCAACTGGAAATGAAAGTTTTGTTGATTTTTTCAGCTTCTTCCTATAAAAAATATTGAGTTGTAAATTAAAGTAAACACCATGATGCTTAAAATGAACACATCGTGGTCCTGAGAATTTTAGCTCATTGCCTCTATGACTGAGAGCCAAAATTATTTACAGTTTAGGTATTCTATATCTAGTTTAGTCCACACTGATGAATTGTAACTATTTTTGACTATGAAGTGGGATAATTAAGAAATTAACTTTTTGAAGTTTGTTTGCAAGGTAATGTTTCACTGTGGGTTTTCATGCATATATGCCATTCTGCTTAGTTCTTGTTCATCCCCACTCTCAACTGTCTGCCTTTATCTCCCCATTTAGACTCTGATAGTCATCTTGCCCGCCTTGCAAAATAGAAACCTGTTCCGAGTTCATGCAGGTGATAATTGACAAATGATACTGCATGAAATTGAGAAGTTTATACCAAGCAGAAAAAGTGATCAGCAGAGTAAAAAGACAGCTTAGAGTATGTTAGAACAGCTTTGCCAACCCCTACCAAATCAGCCAGAGGATTATTGTCTAGAATCTGTTTATTACTCCAAATATAAAACAGTAAAACCAGAAGAACATGTAGTCAGTCAAGAATCTAGTGAAACAGAAAGGCAGTTCTAAAAAGAAGAAAAATAAATGACCAAAAATGTTTGAAAAACTGATCAGCATCCTTAGCCACGAGGAAAATGTAAGTTGTTACTATTTGAGATTCTGTCTCATCTCATGCTTCACAGTTATTGTCAGGAAAATGAAAGCTGGTGAAGGCAGAGAAACTCTTAGACACAGTTGGCAAGAATGTAAACAGGAGAAACTGTGAACATTTTAACAATTGTTCAAACCTATAGAATATGAATCTAGATGTCTTAAGAAACACAGCTTCATTTTTAACCACTTTAATAATGTTGAATCACTGAAAAACCTGGATATTTAAGGCTGGCATGATAGGAATTTTAATGTTTCTTGCCTCGTAAGAAGTTATCTTGGATCTATTTAATGAAATGCAAACAAGAAATAGCAGCAGCATCTCTACTCTGTGTTCACATTCCAGTGGCACCCTTTGGTATTTGCATGCCTTTGCATAAGTAAATTTAACTTATGAGTATAATAATAGTAACTGAAACAAAGAGTTACCTTAAGTACAGATAATGATGCATCAATGGCCACTATGCTTAAGTGTGTTGAATAGAGGCATT
>CABHPP010136157.1:0-18614 GCA_902168425.1 Peromyscus attwateri | reverse complement strand
TTCAAGACTCCACCACAGCCTCAGCAGGCCTGGGTGAGCACAGAGCCAAACCTATCCCCACCACTCCTGTGCCCTCACATCTCCTCAGATAAGTTTCTATCCACCCTTACTCTTCTATTTCTTTCTCCATTCACTCCTCCCCACCTGGACTACAACAAACAACAAAAGAAAACCCAACCTGGTAAAAATGGTAACAAAAAAAGAATACATTATTCCCACTAAGAGTGTACACTGGTTGCCACCCAAAAGAACACAACTAAACCTTTTCTTAACAATCCCCAATTTGGGGGCTGGAAACATGGCTCAGCAATTAAGAGTATTTACTGTTCTTGCAACAGTCCCCCAGCACCCACATGGTGGCTCACAACTGCCTTTAACTCTATCTCCAGTAGATCTGACACCCTCTTCTGGCCTCCACTGGCTTCTGCACACATGGTATACACTTACTTAAGCAAGCTGACATACACATAAATAATGAGTGAATCTTAAAAAAAAAAATCTTCCCAGGTGTGACGGCACATGCTTTTATCCAAGCACTCAGGAGGCAGAGGCAGGTGGATATCTGTGAGTTCCAGGCCAGCCAGGACTATACAGGAAGACCATGTCTCAAAAAACGAAACAACAACAAGAAGTATCATACCTTTGTTCTTGAGCAGGTCTCCAGGCAGGTTTACACATACAGGATCCTTGCTGGATTGAATCAGGAGGGGATCCTGCAACAAGAAAGCCCAAGAGTCAATGGATGATGCAGAGGTGCCTGAGCTCACAGACATCAGTTGTTACTTCAGAGCTCAGTGTAACTCCAAGAAATCTGCCAACAGTCACAGCAACTGAGATCTGAAGAGGAGAACTCAAGTTTAGGTTAATAAAAAAGTCTTACTTCTCTAGAATTTGAGCTTGAAGCAGATGCAAACAAGCCCTAGTAATGCTTGGGTTTTTTTTGTTTTTTTTGTTTTGTTTTTTTTTTAATTTTGGAAGTAGGGGTTACCATGTAACCCAGGTGGGACTCAAACAGCTATAATCCTCCTGCCTCAGCCTCGAGAGGTGGGACTGCAGGCGTGCATCTGAAAACAAGAAATAAACTCAGTGCAGTGCCAGCTTAAGCAAGTACAGGACAGAAGCCACGGTGGCAGAGGGAGGCCAGTGCCCCTTTCTTCCTTCCAAGAGTTCTCTGGCTCCCTTGCACAGGCATGCAGCTCACACAGCAGCTATGGAGAGTTAACTCTAATGAGGGGTTGAAAAGAATAAGAACATGAAGAGGAGGAGCCAGCTGGATCTCTGGAACAGCAGCTGCGGCAGAACTCTTAGACACTGGCAAATCAATGGGAAAATTGGGAGGTTAATGGCTGAATTGTGACTTTTAATGCCAGTTGTGAAGAGGCAGAGAAACCTCTGTAAGTTCAAAGTCAGTTAGGTCTACACAGCAAGTTCCAGGCCAGAAAGACGATATAGTCAAACCTTGTTTTTTTTTTTTTTTTTTTTAAAAAAAGTTCCTCAGTCTAATAAATTGAGGCCAGATTTCACTTTTAAACTTTTGCTCTACCTTTCCATTTTTATGTAAATCACAAATTACTTCAAAATAAAAGTTTTTAAAGATTTTTTTTTAATTTACAAAAAAAATGTAGGGCTGGAGAGATGGCTCAGAGGTTAGAAGCACTGGCAGAGGTCCTGAGTTCAAATCCCATGCAACCACATGGTGGCTCACAACCATCTGTAATAAGATCTTGTGCCCTCTTCTGGTCTGCAGGGATACATGCAGACAGAACACTGTATATGTAAGAAATAAATAAATCTTAAAAAAAAAAAAATGTGCTGGGCAGTGGTGGTGGTGCATGCCTTTAATCCCAGCACTCAGGAGGCAGAACCAGGCGGATCTCTGTGAGTTCGAGGCCAGCCTGGGCTACAGCGTGAGTTCCAGGAAAGGCACAAAGCTACACAGAGAAACCCTGTCTAGAAAAAAACTAAAAAAAAAAAAAAGTATTGCTTTTTACATGAGTGCTTTGCCTGTTTGCCTAAATGCAGTGCTATTAGAGGCCAGAAGATGTCATCAGATCTCCCAGGACCGAAGTTATAATCAGTTACAAGCTGTGGGTTGGGTGCTAAGACTTGAACTCAGGACCTCTGGAAGAGCAGCCAGTGCTCTTAACCACTGAGCCATCATCTCTCCAGTCCCCAGTTTTAGTTCGTGTTTTTAATTAATTTATTTTATGATGTGTATGAATGTTTTGCCTGTACAAATGTACAACATATGTGTGCCTGGTACCTGCAGAGGTCAGAAGAGGATGTCAGAGTCCTTGGAACTGCAGTTACAGATGGTTGTGACCACATGGGTGCTGCAAATCAAACCCAGATACAAGATTAAGAAAGCATACTCGCTGTGACACACAGCTTTAATCCCAGCACTCAGGATGCAGAGGCAGGTGAATCTCTGTGAGTTCAAGGCTGGCCTGATCTACATGGAGAAAGCCTGTCTTGAAAAAAAAAAAATAAAAAAAAAAAAAAAAAAAAAGCATACTCCTGGATGTGGCTCTGGTGGCCCATATTTGTAATCCCAGCTCTACAGAGGATAATGTGGAAGAAGCACAGATGTTAAGAGGCCAGTCTCTGGGCTACTAAGTTGAGATTTTTTTCTGAAAAAGACAAACAGTGATGGAGATGCAGCTTGGTTAGTATAGTACCTAACTAGCAGGCACAAAGCCCTGGATTCAACTGCCAACACTCTAATGAAAGCAAAGTTTTTAATCACCAGATGGACCTTCCAGTTCCTATACCTTTATATGGAGAGATGAACTTTTACAGGGACTTTCCTCTGGATCTGTAAGTGAGGCACCAATTGTGAAGTCACAGAAAACCTTTACACCTCAGCAACATGCTTTGGATACTTCTCTGCTGCATGAAATCAGAGCCGCAGCTAACTAGGGGACAGCAGTGCTCTGCAGACCCAAGAACAGCCTATCAACATCACTTCTGCCCTGAGGCAGGAAAGACCTCTACCTTTATAAAAAAAAAAACAAAAACATTTGTTTTCCACTGTGTGTATATGCACCTGTGGGTATGCGTGGGGAGGTGGAGGCCAGATGTTGACCTTTGGTGTTGCTCCTCAATATTTTCTCTCCTTTATTATGATTGTGTGTATGATGTGGGGAGGGCATGTGCCTCTGTGCACATGTGGAGGTCAATTTTGTGGAGTTGGTTCTCTCCTATCTTTCCACGGGCTCTAGGGATCAAACTCAGGCCTTCTGGCTTGTACATTACACACTTTCACCTTCAGAGTCAGCTCAACCAGCCCTCACCTTGTTTCTTGAGAAAGAGTCTCTCAGTGATAAGGACAGGTTAGGCTGGTCAATGAGAGTCCAGAGACCCTCCAGATTACAAGTGTGCCAGCACTCTTGGCTTCTTATATGGGTGCTGGGATCAAACTCAGTTCCTCAGGCCTGCATAGCAAGCAAGCATTTACTGACAGAAATCTCTTCAGCTGCCAAGAATTTTCACTTTTAAGTCACTGAAGTTTTATTTTCCAACAAGAAATCCTTTTATAGGCTGGGTGGTAGTGGTGAATGCCTTTAATCACAGCACTCGGGAGGCAGAGGCAGGAAGATCTCTGAGTTTGATTGAGGCTGCCTGGTCTACAGAGTGAGTTCCAGGACAGCCAGGGCTACACAGAGAAACCTTATCTCAAAAAGCCCCAAATAAATAAATAAATAAATAAATAGATAGATAGATAGATAGATAGAAAATTTATTAAAAAAAAAGCGAAAAGAAGGAAAAGAAAACTCATGGTGCTGAACAGATAGTTTAGTGGTCAAGAGCACTTGTTGCTCTTGCAGAGAACCTGGGTTTGGCTCCCAGCACCCAATGGTGGCTCACAACTATCAATAATTCCAGTTCCAAGATCTGAAGGCATCTTCTGCCCTCCACTGGTACCAGGCACACACATGGTGCACATACATACACATAAGTAAAATAATTCATACATATAAATTTAAAAATAAATCTTAAAAAAAATTTTGTGTGTAGGGTTTAGGCCTTGGGAACTTTTCCTCATCCACCACCCAAAAAAAATGAGGCAACTGAGGAAAACTGGGAGCAGGAAAGGTGGTCTTCCTCAGGCAGCCCTGAAAACACACATTCGAGTAACATCATACAGACTTAGAAGGTTATATTTAGGAACATAAATGTATATACATATATGCATGCAGTAACAATTAACGTAAAAAATAAGCACCATGAATTTGGAGGACAGGGGAGAGAAGTATATGGGAGTGTTTAGAGGGAGGAAAAGGGAGGGAGAAATGTAGTTAGATTATAATCGCTTTTTTTTGTTTGTTTGTTTTTGTTTTTTGTTTTTTGAGACAGGGTTTCTCTGTGTCGTTTTGGTGCCTGTCCTGGATCTCACTCTGCAGACCAGGCTGGCCTCAAACTCACAAAGATTCGCCTGGCTCTGCCCTCCCAAGTGCTGGGATTAAAGGCATGCGACATTGCCGCCTGGCAAATTATAATCTCAAAAAAATAATTTAAGGCAGGTGGTGGTGGTGCACGTCTTTAATCACAGCACTTGGGGGGCAGAAGCAAGCAGATCTGTAAGTTCGAAGCCAGCCTGGACTACATACAGATTGAGTTCCAGGACAGCCAGGGCTGTTACACAGAGAAACCCGGTCTCAAAAAACAAAACAAAACAAAATAAAAAATTTAAAGTTCTTTCTTTTCCAAAATAAAGTATTCCTCAACAATAAACCAAAATTACTAGTTCAAGATTTTACACATTTTGACACAACTCTAAAGCAAGAAAGAATTATTTGTTAGTCATAGGACAAACATGGCATGTACTCACTCATAAGTGGACACTAGATATAAAGCAAAGGACAATCAGACTGCAACCCACAGATCGAGGGAGGCTATATAGCAGGGGGGACCCTAGGATGACTGTGGCTTATAAGTTTTGGTTTTACCCAATCACTGGGCAAGCTTTAGTGAAACATTTCATTATTAGAATAAGAAAATGCTGGCCATACTTTCAGGAGGGGAGGTTAAAATCATTTTAGAATATGGATTAGCCTATAGAAAAATGTCTGTCGTAAATCAAACAGTCAAGGGGAAGATGAATAGGAATCTCACTTACACAACTTAAGTAAAACATAGCTCTCTGAACAGAAGATAGGTTTCTTCTGTATCCCAGAATCTAATCAATTTATATGTATAATTCAGCTATTCTAACTGGGAAATGTTATCATTTTTACTATTTTCTACAGAGAATATATTTTCCAGTTTCAAATAACCCTGGACTTTTGAATTATAACCTGCTTTTATGTTCGGGCTATCTGTGTATTAGTTCTCCTGAAGTTGTACATAAAATGTTTTTACATTCAAAAAAAAGATAAATACTATAGAATTGTATTACATGAAATATATAGAATATACAAATTCATAGAGACAGAAAGATCAGACGTTATCTCAAGATGGAGAAGAAAGAAAAATAGAGCAGTGATTTCCTAAGTACAGAGTTTCTGTTTTGTGTGATGGAAAAGCCCCACAAACGGACAGTAGTATCAGGACATAATATCATGAATGTAATAAATCAATATAATTAAGGTAATTAATGAATATCATAAATATAGTTATTGAATGAATACTGTGAATATAATCAATGAATATCACAAATGTAATTAATATCATGAGTGTAATTAATGAATATGATGAGTGTAATTAAAAAAATAAAATAAAAAACAGTACAAAAAAAAGTTTTCTTTTCCAAAATAAAGTATTCCTCAACAAAGAACCAAAATTACTAGTTCAAGATTTTACACATTTTGACACAACTCTAAAGCAAGAAAGAATTATTTGTTAGTTTACATTTAAGTATTTCTAATTTATGTTCTCAGGTTGCTTCTAAGATAGGGTGCCACCTAGCCCAGGCTAGCCTGGTTTTGCTCTATACCTGAAGTTCATCTTGAACTCCAGGATCATTATTCCCTTACCTTTATGATGCTCAGATTATAGGCCTGTATCATCATGCCTGGTAAACTAAACCTATGATGATGAATGTACCTTCTAAGTGATTGAAAGATTTCTCATGATTGAAGTATTTAAATTGTTAATTTATTAAATGAGTGCTAGGATTAAAGGTATGCACTATCACTCTCAGTTGGGTTTTGTTTCTTAATTCCTCAATTCAAAAATTCTCTATGTGTAGTGGCGCGCGCCTTTAATCCCAGCACTTGGGAGGCAGAGGCAGACCGAGCTCTGTGAGTTTGAGGCCAGCCTGGCCTACATAGCAAGTTCCAGAACAACCAGGACTACATAGAGACCCTGTCTCAAAAAACAAAACAAAACAAAACAAAAACAAAGAATTCTCTTTGTATAAGGCAAGGTATTTATAAATTATAGGTTGAAAATATGTTCTCTTATTTTGTCTGGTTTGTTTGATTTTTCTTTTTTTCTTTCTTCAAGTTAGGATCTTGCTTTATAGCTATCTGACCTGATATCCACTATGTAGTCCAGGGTGGTCTTGAACAGACGGCAATCTTCCTTCCTCACCCTCCCAAATAACAGGGCTACCACCACGCCTAGCTGCAGCTGTCTGACTATGTGGTAGCCCTGCCGGTCCAGTAACGGTTATTATTTTGTGGACATCTCGTTCTGGAAACCTGAATGCTGTGTAAATGGCATGTCTCTTTGTCTGAGAAGGCTGCAGTGTTCAGACTGCCACATGATTTGTGACCTGAGAATGATTAGGAACTACTACTACCCCATGCTGTCCAATGAGTCTAACTGTGCCCAGCAGGCTCACTTCTGTTGGCTAGCCATCCAAATGCTTGAAGGCTCTTCTCAAATCTCCTGAGATTTAGGGGAAAAAAAAATTCTCCTGACTTGTCTTTCCTAAGTTTCATAAGTCAGACATGCAACAACCCAGCTTCCAATGGTGTGTTTTCAGGTTCTGTTACCCATGTGAATTCTTGTCCACAAGAGCATTACTGCACATGACATGGAGGAGAGTGTGCAACCCTGTTTTGCCTGACCAGCAAAACAGAACACAATTCTTTTTTTTTTTAACTCTTTTTTTTTTTTTTTTTTTTTTTTCTTCAAAACAGGGTTTCTCTGTGTAGCTTTGCGCCTTTCCTGGAACCTGCTTTGTAGACCAGGCTGGCCTCAAACTCACAGAGATCCGCCTGCCTCTGCCTCCCGAGTGCTGGGATTAAAGGCGTGCGCCACCACCGCCCGGCTCACAATTCTTCTTGATCCAGGTAAGACAGTTCTGTTAATCAGATGATCAGAGAAGAAGAACCTCTTTTCTTTTCTTGGCAGCAATTCTATAGATCCAATTCTATGTTTTGTTTATTGTTGTGCTGAGGACCAAACTCAGGAGGGCTCCATGCTCTACCACTGAGTCTATGAAGCCAATATTAACCGACCTGTTAAAACTGCAGGTGTTTACTGTTTTGTTTGTTGTTTTGGCAGCACCAGGGGATGCAACCGCACCTCCTGCATGCTAGCTAGGCAAGTGCTCAGCTACTGACCTGAACCTCCAGGTAAAATTCTAAGTCTGTTTTCACCAAGTACTTCTTCTGGAATGATGTACAAAGTCAACCTTGGCTACATGAGGAGATAAAGGACTAGCCTAGGCTACAAAAAGGAACTTGTCTCAATAAGCAGAGACAAACCAAGAAGTTGGAAGACAGAAGAAACTGAAGAAGTAGTACAGAAATTGATAAAGAGATATCTGAAGGGTGGCTGAGATGATCCAGGCTCACAGAATACTCCAGTCAAGACTAGCCACAATCCTAAATTTTCTCAGGTTCCCCATAAGGTTACCAGCAACCCCAATCAGCAGGAAATAGTCTAGAAAACTACGCCCACATTCCCAAAAATAAATTATGGATATGTGTTATTGTTTAGGGGGGTTGGTTACAAGTTGTTATGGATAATGGTCAGGAAAAAAGCTAAACAAAGGAGATTAGATTCAGGGATCTTGTTCTGAAAAGAAAAAGGGAGATATAGAAATGATAAGATAAAAGGGTAGATTATTGAATCTACTTTAATCTAAAAAACAACTATTAATCTTACATGTTTTACATTAGTATGGATTTTGCTTTACTGATATAAATTTAAAGCTAATTTTGTTATACTGTATGCATATTTCTACTCTTGTTTAGGGTATTATGTTTATGCAGCTCACTTAAAAATGTAATACATAATTAAGAAAAAAAAAGAGATCTATGAAGGGGGTGGTGATTTGAATGTGAATGGCCCCCAGTGAATGCTTGTTCCTTCATTGGTAGAACTAGTTGGGAAGGATTAGGAGTTGTGGCCTTGTTGGAGGAGGTGTGCCACTAAGGGGTAGGTTTTGAGGTTTCAAAGGCCCACATAATTCCCAGTTGTCTCTCTGCCTCTTGCTTGTGGATCAGATCTGAGCTCTCAGCTACTGCTCCAGCACCAGGCCTGCCTGCCTACTATCATGCTCCCTGCCATGATGTTTATGACTCAACCTATGAAACTGTAACCAATAAACACTTTCTTCTGAAGTTGCCTTGATCGTGGTGTCTCTTCATAGCAGGAATAAACTAAGACAAAGATATATTTACATCAACAACATGGAACGTTCCAATGTACTGAAAGCCATGAGGATTCTACTTCCCCCAAACAAGGTAATGTGGAAGTATCTACAACTTCAGCTAATTTTTTTCTCCCATCCTTCAATTAATAATTTAATTTTTTAAAAAGTTTTGTGTTGCTGGGTGTTGTAGTACACATCTTTAATCCCAGCACTTGAGAGACAGAGGCAAGTGGATCTCTGTGAGTTCAAAGCCAGACTGGTTTATATAACAAGTTTCAGGCCAGCTAAGAGTACAATTAAAAAAAAAGTGTAAGTATATGTGTGAGTGCATGCATGTATGTGCATCACACACATGTCTGGTACCCAAAGAGTCCAGAAAATACATAAGAGCCCCTAGAATTAGAATTACATAAGGTTGTGAAATTCTCCATGTGGCTACAAAGCCAGGCATGGTATTGCACTTTTCTAGTTCCAATACTCAAGAAGTTGAGGCAGGAGAATTATCTTGTATTAAAGGCCAGTTTGAGCTACAGAATAAAACAAAAACAAATCAAATAAGCTAAAACTAAAAAAGAACTGGTTCAGCACTTTAGGAGACACAGACAGGCAGATCTCTGAATTTGAGGCCAGTGTGGCCTCCAGAGTGAGTTCCAGGACAGCCAAAGCTACAAATGTCACACAGTGATACCCTGTCTCAAAAAACAAACATACAAAGCTGGATGGTGGTGACACACACCTTTAATCCAGCACTAGAGAGGCAGAAGCAGGTGGATCTTGATGAGTTTGAATTTCTGGTCCCCCATCCTCCCCTCCAGAGTGTTGGAATCAAAGGCACTTATTACTCCTCATTTTTCCTCCTGTACCCCAGGCTGGCCTCAAACTCACTGTGTAATCCAGGCTGGTTTTCAATCCTCATGTCTCAGTGTCCCAAGCACTAAATCTGTGTGTGTGTGTGTGTGTGTGTGTGTGTGTGTGTGTGTGTGTGTTAATGTGTTGGTAGTGTGTGTACATGTATGTGTGCTTACCCATGCCTGCACATACAGAGGCTAGAGGTTGCTATCAGGTGTCTTCTATCCACCTTCTTTTTTTTTTTTTTTTTTTTTGCAATGGTCTTTTTGTTTGGTTTGTTTTTGAGACAGGGTATCACTGTGTGACACTTGCTATCATGGAACCTACTATGTAGAACAGACTAGCTTTGACTCAAGAGATTCACCTGCCTCTGCCTCCTGAGTGCTGGGATTAGTCATGCGCCACCACAGCCAGGCCAAGATTTTTGCCTTTTTTTTTTTTTTTTTAAGACAGGGTTTCTCTGTGTAGCACTGGCTGTCCTGGAACTCACTCTATAGACCACCTCAAACTCACAGAGTTCCACTTTCCTCTGCCTCCCTCCCCGAGTGCTGAGATTAAAGGCATGGGCCACCCATCACTACCCACTGCAACCTTGCTTTTTGAGCAGGGTCTCCACTGAACCTGGAGCTCATAGATTTGGCTCAGCTGGCTAGCCAACGAATTCCAAGGATCTGTCCTCTCTGCTACTGAGATGCTGATGTGCCTGGCTTTTTTATGTCGGTGTAGAGGATCTGAACTTTGCGTGGCAAATGCTTTACCAATTAAACCATCTCCCCAGCCCTGACACATAATTATCTAACATCACATATTATCTAACATCATGTGTAGAAGAAATACATTATTTTGAGGGGCTGGAGAGATGGCTCAGCAGTTAAGAGCACTGTTTTTCCTGAGGAGCGGGATTCAATTTCCAGCACCCACATGATGGCTAATAACTGTCAGTAACTCCAAGATCTGACACCCTCACACAGACATACATGCAGGCAAAACACCAATACACATAAAATAAAAATAAACTTAAAAAAAGAAATACATTATTTTTAGAGACTCAATAATCCATGCAATAGTGAAAGCACAGTAGTGCTTTCTTGGGCCAGGGACTGGAGCCATGGCTCAGTGGTTAAGAGCACTAGCTGCCTCTTCCAGAGGTCCTAGATTCAGTTCCCACCACTCACAAGGTGGCTTACTATCATCCAGAACACCACTCCCAGGAGACACAACGCCCTCTTCTGGATTCCATGGACACTGCACATATGTGGTCCAAGACAGAACAGGCCAAACACTTATACACATAAAAAACAATTATTTTTAAAATGCTTCAAGACTAAGTCACAGGCTACCTGTCAGAATCTGTGATTTACCATTTGCAGTGTCGTCACTCACATTGAACGGATCTGCATCAAGACTCATTTCTTACCTGACTGGGGCAGATCTTTTCTTTAGTAGCTGTGGAATGTTGGCATGGGTCTTCCTTTGCTCCCTCACAGGGGTCTCGGAAAACCTCGGCCTAGTCTCCTTGATCTCTGAAGACCTTTGGCTCCATGCTCTTGGTTCTCTCTTCCCTATCCAAGAGCTCAAAAGCCACAGGCCCTCTTGCTGTGGGGTCCACTAGTCCACACCACCCAGTCTTGCCCCCATAATCCAAGGTCTTAAAGGTTTCTTCACAATAGCCTTCTGCATGGGTCCTCTGCAGCTCCAGAGGTGATGCCCTACTCTGACTTCTAGAAGAGCTTGAGGCTCCAGGTTTTCTATCTGGAATCATACTTGACTCCTTCTCAGCATGAGGCTCTTTGGAGACACTGACTGCGAGTTCAGAGTATAACTCCTGTACCACAGCAGGCATGGAGGAATCAAGTGGAACTGGCTGAGTCTCTACTCCAGATGACAACAGCATTAGGGCAGACGGAGATTAGGAGTCAAGTCTCTTACATCAATGGTTTACCCTGACATAAATCAAAGGAAGGGATACACGTTTAAAACCTTGACAGGGAAAAAGAACTGTTTCAGTTCACTTGGGGTAAAATATGGAAAACAGTCAGGTGGTGGTGGTGCAGGCCTTTAATCCCAGCACTCGGGAGGCATAGGCAGGTGGATGGACCTGGTCTACAAAATGAGTGTCAGGACAGCCAAAGCTGTTACACAGAGAAACTCTGTCTCAAAAAATAAAGCAAAAAGAAAAGAAAAAAAAAAAAAAAAAAAAAAAGGAAAACAGATTCAACTTCAAATGTCAGCGTTCTCAAATACCAAAATGTCTATTGAAATGGTGGAAAAACACGCATCTTAATCTTCAATAGGCACGTCACTGACTTTAATTAAAATATTGCCTTGTGAATATTGTTTAAATGTGAAGCACATAACATAGCTTAGTGGTAGAGCACTTACTCAGGGTATATAAAGCCTGAGTTCAAGCCCCAACACCACTAAAATTAACTGTTACCACCTAGTGTTGGGGCTCATACCTGTGATTCTATTATTCAGGAGGCTGAGACAGGAAGATTAACTCAAGTGTAAGAACAGCCTCAACTACAGACTGAGTTCGAGGCTATCCTGGGCTAAGATTGAGCTCCTATCTCAAGAATATGGGGGAAGGAGAGGGGTTCTAGCAAAATGGCCAAGTGGTTAAAGGTTGCAGATGACATGAGTCATATACTGTAGGAAGGTGTATTACGGTGACTGGTATAATAAAAGGCTAACTATTGGCCAATAGATAGCCTGGAGGTACAGGCAGGACTTCTGGGCAGAGAAAGAAAGGAGCAGGAGGAATCCTAGGCTTGTGAGAGAGAAGGCAGGAGACTTGGAGGAAGCAGGATGGGCAGTGCGTGACAGAACATAGATTAATAGGAATGGGCTTATTTCAGTCATAAGACCTAGTTAAAAACAAGCCTAAGCCAAGGCCAAGCTTTCATAATTAATATGTCTCCATGTCATTATTTGGGAGCTGGCTGGCAGGACAGAGATAGACTCCTTACATCTCTGCCTCGGAGTGCTGGGATTAAAGGCATGGGGCACCACCACCCAGCTAACACCTGGCATTTTTATGTGGGTTCCAGGGATCAAACTCAGGTCCTAGCTATCAATAAATTTTTGGTGAATGAATATATGTTGAAGGATAATGGAAATTTTAATACGTTTACCTTTCTTCTTTGAAGGAAGATACTGGAAAATGCAATTCCATTCCATTATATACTTGAGATCTATCCAGACAAGACAAGTTCCTAACTAACCCAACTCCTTTAGCAGAATCCTTTTTTTTTTTTTTTTTTTTGGTTTTTCGAGACAGGGTTTCTCTGTGTAGCTTTGCGCCTTTCCTGGAGCTCACTTGGTAGCCCAGGCTGGCCTCGAACTCACAGAGATCCGCCTGCCTCTGCCTCCCGAGTGCTGGGATTAAAGGCGTGCGCCACCAACGCCCGGCTGCAGAATCCTTTTTGACTTTTATTCAACTTCTTGAGATTCTCCAAGAGTTTTTATAGCAACCTCCCATTTAATTCACAGAACAGTCCCATGAGCTAAGCAGAGCCAGTACCACCTTCCCGTTATAGATCTTAATACCACAGCCAAGGAGGCAGAAAATGACAAGCTTAATATGATATACTACGGAAGAGGAGGACTCTCAGAGGACTGCCACTGTGTTGGTGGTTAAATGTCGTGTACTGACTGCTAGAAACAGGCTATTTGCTGAAATACTTCACCTAAGTATTTTGCAGTAGCAGAGGGATGAAAATATAGCTCAGTGGTAGAGTGCTTGCCTAGCATGCATGAAGCCTTAGGTCATTTGTGGGGAAAGGGTGGGGGGGAGAGTGAGCACACAGAGAACACACACAATGCCACGTGCTAGTTCTTTTTTTGTTAGTTTTGTTTGTTTGTTGTTTTGTTTTATTTTGATAGAGTTTCTCTGTATATCCCTGGCTGTCCTGGAACTAGCTCCGTGGACCAGGCTGGCCTCAAACTCAGAGATCCATCTACCTCTGCTTCCTAAATGCTGGGATTAAAGGTGTACTGGCTACACGCTAATTCTTTCTTTTTGTAAAAAAAAAAAAACCAAAAAACAAACAAACAAAAACAACAAAAAAGTGTTTTCTAAAATTCTTGGGCCAGGGACTGGAGCCATGGCTCAGTGGTTAAGAGCACTAGCTGCCTCTTCCAAAGGTCCTAGATTCAGATCCCACCACTCACAAGGTGGCTTACTATCATCCAGAACACCACTCCCAGGAGACACAACACCCTCTTCTGGATTCCATGGACACCGCACATATGTGGTCCAAGACAGAACAGGCCAAACACTTATACACATAAAAATTAAACACTTAAGTAAACAAGATTTAGGCAATATTTGCTTTTAGATGGGAGGTGACACACATCTTTAGTATCAACACTTGGGAGGCAGAGGAAGACAGAACTCTGCATGTTGAGTTTGAGATCAGCCAGGTCTACATAGCATGTTCTAGGCCAGTCAGAGCTGTATACTGAAACCTTGTCTCAAAACCAAAATTACCTAATTTGAAGGCTGGAGAGATATGGCTCTGGTTATGAGCGCTTACTGTTCTTACAGAGGATCTAGATTCCAGCACCTACATCAGTTAGCTCACAACCAGCTGTAACTACAGCTCCAGGGGATCTGACACCCTCTGGCCTCTGAGGGCACCTGAATGCTTGTGGTGCACATAAACTAATGCAGGGACACACACATATACATTAATTTAAAAAAAAAAATGAATAAGGGGCTGGTGAGATGGCTCAGTGGTTAAGATCACTGGCTGCTCTTCCAGAGGTCCTGAATTCAATTCCCAGCTACCATATGGTGGCTCACAATCATCTATAATGAGCATCTGATGCCCTCTAGACAGACAAGAGTACTCACAAGTTTTAAAAAAAAAAAAAAAGCAACAACAACAAAAAAACAAAAACAAAAAACAAAGCAGGGCAGTGGTAGTGCACACCTTTAATCCCAACACTCGGGAGCTGGAGGTAGGTAGATCTCTGAGTTCAAGGCCAGCCTGGTCTACAAAGTAAGTTCCAGGACATCAAGGACTAAACAGAGAAACCCTGTCTTGAAAAACCAAAAAAATAAATAAAATAAAAACTGCCTAAATCAGGGCTAGAGAGATGGCTCAATGGTTAAGAACACTGATTACTCTTCCAGAGGACCCGGGTTCAATTCCCAGCACCCATATGGCAGCTCACAAGTATCTTTAACTCCAGGATCCAACACCCTCACACAGACATACATGCAGGCAAAACAGCAATGCACACAAAATAAAAATAAATAAAAATAGCTGGACGGTGGTGGCGCACGTCTTTGATCCCAGCACTCGGGAGGCAGAGCCAGGTGGATCTCTGTGAGTTCGAGGCCAGCCTGGTCTACAGAGCGAGATCCAGGACAGGCACCAATACTACACGGAGAAACCCTGTCTCGAAAAACCAATAAATAAATAAATATTGCCCAAATCATTAATCTCACGGTAGTAATCCTAGCATTTAGGAGGCTGAAGCTAGGAAAACCTAGGATTCAAGACCAGCCTGGGTCACTCAGGGAGACCTGGTTTCAAAAAACATAGGAAAAAAAAAAAAGAGAGAGAGAGAGAAGCCCTAAATTACCCAGGAGAGATCCACTATTATACTATTATATACAGAAGAAACATGGCAAAACCCATAGATTCTCCATCTAGAAACAATGCTGTGGGGGTGGAGCAATGGCCGCTCTTGCAGAGGACCCATGTGGTGGCTCACAGCCACATCTAACTCTAGTTCCAGGAACCTGCCACTGTCTTCCAGTCTCTACAGTCACCTGCATACAGATGGTACACGTACATACACTCAGCAAACACACACACACATAAAATACAAATACAAACAACTAAAAATCAATAAACATCTTTAAAAAACAGTGTGGGGGCTAATTTATCCCTTTCAGAGTTAGAATCTTCCTCTCTCTAGCTACTGGATATTTCTGAAGGCACTTCAGATTTTAGGTCATTTGTCTATGTATATGGGAGTTAGCAGAAATAAACTGGAATTGCTATTTGATGCCAAAAGGAAGTAGGAAATATTCCATTTTAACTTGGTTTGGATTCCTCTTCCTAGTTATCACAATGCACACAAGTGGAACAAGTAAAGGAAAAAACAGTGTAAGGATGGGTCACCAAGATGGCTCAGCAGTTAAACTGCTTGCCTTTCAAGCCGTTGACCTGAACACAATCCCCGAAACTCACAAGGTGAAGGAGACCCACCCCCCAAGTTGTCCTCTGGCCTCTACATACCCACTGTGGTAAACACAGGCCCACAGTCACATACACCATCCATACACAACAGTGTAAATCAAGACATGTGAAAAGTAAGTGCATCTCCCCGTGGGAAGAACACACCTGCAACTGCAGCACCTGAGCAAGCAGAGCTGTGAGTCCGTGGCCAACCTGGAATACACAGCTACTCTCCATCAAAGAAAACAAATGTACGGGTGCACACAGGCTTCTTGGGTCGATGCCACCTTGTGTTCAAGATTTCTTTTTCCCCTGCCCACCAGGGAGATATGGGTGTTCTAAAAGCTGACCCATAACTCTCTTCCTAGGTTTCATTTCCTTGATGATGTCACCCTTCCTTGAAGCTTCTCTGTGAGGAAAACTCAATTCTGTCTCCTTGGGCTGGGGCTGTAGCTCAGTGAAAGTGCTTGCCTGGGTCAGAGGATGAAAACATGGCTCCAGAGTTCAGAGTGAGCACTGCTCCTGCACAGGGTCATTGTCAGGTTCCCAGCAACCACATAGAGCACACCATAACCTCTTGTAACTCCAGCTCCAGGGGATCCAATTCCTCTTCTGGCCTCTGAGGCTACCACATGCATGTGCACAGACACACACATACATACAAATAATAATAAAAAAAAATATGGGAGGGGTCCCCATCCTTAGCACAGAGGATAAAAACAAAAACAACCAACAAACTGTCCCTTTGATCACAGTTACCATTATGATTCAAAAAGTCAACTCTTGGGTATACGCATAGAAAAACATGTCTACAAAACACTGGACACAAACATTCTTAGCAGAACTATTCACAGTGGACAAAAAATCGAAACAAAGCTATAAAGTGGATATTAGTAGTTGCTTAGGGATAAGAATTGGGCCATCACCAAGTGACAGGGAATTCGTAGTTTCATTCTGGAATAATGAAATTGTTTGGGGACTGGACAGATGGCTCAGTGGTTAAGAGCACTTGCCACTCTTATAAAGAACCTGAGTTCAGTTCCCAGCACCCATATGGAAGATCACAACCACCTCCAAAGGACCCAACAACCTTCAAAGGGAACCACACACATAGAGAGACAAATGGAAGAGTTTGAGGCCAGTGTGGTCTACACAGAGAGTTCCAACCTACGCAGGGGTACACAGTGAGACTTGGTTGGTCTCCATTGTAAATAAATAAGTAAGCAAGTAAAAGAAAAAGTTCTAAAATTAGGGCTGGAGAGATGGCTCAGTGGTCCAGAGCACTGGCTGCTCTTGCAAAGGATCCAGGTTTGGTTCTCAGCATCCATCTACATAGTGGCTGATTTCCGTTAAATCTAGTTCCGGGGATCCAATGTTGTCTTCTGGTGCCTGTGGACATTGCAGGCAAAACACTCAAGCACACAAAATCTTTTTTAAAGAAGTTCTGAACCAAATGTGGTAGAGTACATCTTTAATCCCAGCACTCAGGAGGCAGAGGCAGGTGGATCTCCCTGAGTTCCAGGATAATCTGGTCTACATAAGGAGTTCTAGCACAGCCAGGAATATTTAGAAAGACCCAGTCTCAAAGCAAAACAAAATAAAAGCCACCAAAAATAAAGTTCTAAAATTGATCACAGTAATGGCTGTACTATAAAGTACACAGACTTGTACAGTTTAAACAAGCAAGCTATGTTAGTTTCTACATGTGTTTACATGGCTTTTTACTTGTTTTCTGTTTCTGTGGTGCTTAAGATCAAGGCCAGGGCTTCAGAAATGCTAGGCTAGGTTGCTCTACCATTGAGGACCATCTCTAGTCCAGATGAATTGTATCTTGACGAATTATATCTTAACAAGGCTGATATTTGAGGTGGAGTATTTAACAGCTCAGCTGTTCTATGTATTTTATTTTTATTTTGTGTGTATGAGCATTTTGCACACATTTATGTATCTGTATAAGGCCAGGTGTGGTAGCGCACATCTTTAATCTCATGCACTCGAGATAAAGAGGCAGTCTGAGGCCAGCCTGGTCTAAAGCAAGTTCAGAATAGCAGGGCTGTTACACAGAAAAACCTTGACAAACCAAAAAGGAAAAAAAAAAAGGAAAGGAAAGGAAAGGCAGGCTGCTCAGGAGCTTAAGATGGCACTCCATTACACAGAAGTTCCAGGCCAACCTGGGTTACATGAGAACCCGCCTTAAACCCCCACTAATGAACCACATATTAACAGTGTTGCCTGGGAGATGTGCTCAACAATAACCCATTTGTATGTTGTACATTAGTGATTACTGTATCTCAGTTGTATTTCGATGGAAAGCATTTGTTTGGAAGGTATAAGACCCTGGGCCTGAGCACCAGCAACACAAAAAATGAATCAACAAACAAACAAAAAACAAACTGTATGAGTTATATTACATGGCTTTTATCAGTCTCCCAGATCTAAATACAAAAAACTGCTAAATACATAACTAGCAAGGATTAGCCTTTTATTTTATCATTCTTTCTCACTGTCAGCCCTCGGTCTCAACTATCAAAGTTCTTAGATTAAATCCCTAATAAATTTGAAAAACCATTTAAAAAATTCCTTAATAGATGTATAGTAAAAAGCAAAGAACAAGCTAGTTTAGTCTACAGAGCCAGTTCCAGGACAGCCAGAGCCACAGAGAAACTCTCTCTCAAAAAAAAACAAAAAACAAAACACAAAAAAACAAAAAGAAAGAAAGAACAAGTAACATGTTTATAAAATACAGACAAGGATTTATTTACAAGCCTTCTCAATGACTTATAACCAAGCTACTAGGGAAGAATACCAAGTCATTATCTAGTTTAAGGTTTGAGCAAAAATTAACCCATTCACTTAAGAATGACTCTTAGCAGGTTGGAGAGATGGCTCAGCAGTTAGGATCAATCTTCCAGAGGATCTGGGTTTGATTCCAACACCCACATGGGAACTCACAATGGTCTATAATTCTGGCTCTGGGAATGTGATGCCCTCTTCTGGCCTCTGCAGGTACCAGGCGC
>CABHPP010136156.1:0-36257 GCA_902168425.1 Peromyscus attwateri | reverse complement strand
TGTGTCATACCAGCTGAAATGCAGATTCAGGGACACATGTTTTTGAGTAATATACAAAACTAATTTTGTTTCATTGAAATAATCCACTCCAACCAGGGCAAGAACATATTAGTGTAAGGTGATGACAGGATAGAGTCTTAGTGGGGAAAATTCTCTGTCAATATGAAGTGAGTCAAAGGTGTCTGGAATGGATCAGTGAGGACTTGGCATTTAAGTGAGTTTCCATGCTCTTTCTTTGAGAAATATGCTTCCTAGAGTCAGATGTACACAATTCTTTTATTTTTTCAAGCAACACTTTGAGGTAAATTAGTAAAATAGTCCATGAAACTATGATATCTGAGAAATCCGGAAGCTACTGAAAATTTACCAGCTTCTAGTGACCCATAATAGTGTGGAAAGTATTTAAAGGACTGGAAAGAACTTGCTTCACATTTCCAGAAGACAGCCTGAACATTATGCTACAAGTCAAATTGTGGAAAGTTAACTTGTGAGTTTCTCAGAAGTTCAAAATGTAGAGACAAAGGAGATGGGGCTCAAAAGAGGAGTTTGGTCTGGGTCTCACATTCATAGGAGTCAAAACTAGACATTTCTAGACGATATCATAACCATTGTTTATATTCATAACGTATTGTGTATGCATCAAATATATTTACTATAAGCTGAAAGTGGTGGTGTGCATGTAAACCTTAGTCTACTTGAGAGTGTGGCCAAGACAGACAGATCCCTGGAGCTCATTGGCTAGCCATCCTAGTCACATTCCTGAGTTCCGGCTTCACTTAGAGGTTCTGTCTTAAAAACAATAGTGAAAAGCAATAAAGAAACTTGACATTTATCTATGGCCTCCACATGCTTGTGCATACATGCATATGTTCACAACCACATATAATACACCCACATATACCCACACCTACAAACAGAAAAAAATGAAAAATTATATAAAGGTTACAAGCCAAAAATAACCTATGTTTGGCATTTGTCTTTTAAAATTTTTTATGTGCCTCAAAAGGAGAGATGGTGCAGATCACTATTAACCTGGAAGAAATAGTTCCTTACTACTTACAAGATTCACAATTCAGAGGCCATTTCTTTAGGATGTGGTCATTTTTATGCTGTTTATAGAATTAGACTTGATGACTAAGACTACATTTAAAATTGGTATTCTTTGTTTGCAACTGCTCTAGACTCTCTTCCTCATCAGGGAGGTTGGACTAGGTTGGCATAATTCAGTGTGGACTCTGAAATAATACCAATTTGTGGAATGTTCTGTGCTTTCTCTCTGCTCCAACCCCACAATTCCCTGAGAGCTAAGTAACTCATATTTCTCCATCTGGTTTTAATTTGAATGTCAGCTCCATAGAGTAAACTTGACTAATTTATCAGATTAGGGTCAGGCTTCTTTTAAACACTTATCTACCTCAGATTCTGTGAGAGGCTGGAATCATTTATCATCCTGTTCATCTCTAGCACACAGCACTGTGCTATACAAATAGCAGATGTTCAGTGAGTGGCTATTAGGTAAATAAACAAACTACTTGGAATATCATTAAACTATATTAATAATCCTATGAGAGATAATTATTCTTAATAATCTTTATCACTGTTCAGAATCTTAGTTCATAAAAGACCATGGAGAAGAGAGCTATTTGCATTTGCCCAATACTTAGACATGCTTGTAAAAAGAATTTTACCTTTCCCAGATTCTATATGTGTCTTATAATGTAATGCTTAACAGCCTTGCTCTACCAATAATGCCACAAAACCTACCTTGTCATTAAATTTTAAGGATCATTTGCAGTCACTCATGATGTCACAGAATTAAAATAAATCCATTAGTACGGAGTGTTTCTCAAACATAGTTGATTATGAAATTCTGTTTGTGCAGAGCTCCCGAGACTAGAGTTCCGTGGCTGGCATTTTAGGAAACATTTCAGTAGATCACTTCCATATTTACTCACCTTTAAGCTTATCGGTAAGAGTAAACAAAATGAGATAGATATGAAAAAATATGATTGCTGCAACTTAAATATTCTCTGACCTGATTCATAATCCTAAAGAAGTCACTTAAGCTATTTTGTCAGTAAGAGAAAGAATGATATCTGCCCTACTTACCCCACAGCGCTATTATTAGAAAAGAACAAAATATGCAATGTAGAGAGGTCAGATACTGGTTAAAGTATTTGGATGAGCAGAGTTTATGCTCCTCTTGGCCGGAAAATATATTCAAAAGATGGTAAAATTCTTTTTAAAAAGAGGCTAACCTCACAAAAAGAAAGAAAACATGAAAGAGGAAGAAAAAGCAATACTTTGGAATCTGTAATGATCACTGAGTCAACAGGTCCTGAAATACTGAAACCAAAAAAAGTAAAATAGAAATAATCTAAATTTGCATTCTTCAAGTTCAGAATATTGTAATAAGAATGAAGTCAATGTGAAGGTAGGAAAAAAACTTGAAAACAAAAGTAGAACTCGGGGGTCTCCCCAGTGAAGGAGAAGGTAGCAAGGAAGAAGATGAGAAGGAGGAAGGAGAAAGAAGAGAAAAGAAGGGAATGGATGGGAAAGGGAAGAGAAAGGGAAAGGAGCAGAGAAAAAGAGGGATGAAAGAAGAAACATAGATGGCCCAGTATTGAATGTTCCTTCATTAAACATTTCTTTTCCATCCGTTGAGAATCTCATAAAGTATCTTGTATCATATTCTTTCCCATCCCATAACTATTCTCAGATCCTCCCCACTCATAGTCACTGAATGTCATGTTCTTTCTCTCCCTTAAAAAAAAAAAGCTAAACCAAAAGAAAAAATTAAAAGTCCTGCAAAAGCATAGAGTCCAACTTCTGTTGGCCATAAACTCCTGAGTATGGAGCCTGGCCGAGAGTGTGGTTGATATACTCAGCCATGGCTAGATTTATGGCAACCTGACAAACATTAGAGTCATTCAGGAAGAGAGAACCTCAATTGAGAAAATGATCTCACCACACCGGCCTGTGGGAAAGTCTTTCTTGATTGATAACTGATATAGGAGGACCCAACTCACTGTGGATTGTGACATGCTCAGGCTGGTGGACCTAGGTGCTATAGGAAATCAAACTGAAAAAGTCATGGGGAGAAAGCTAGTGACCAGCACTCCTCCAAGGCCTCTGCATCATTTCCTGCCTCTAGGTTTCTGCCTTAAGCTCCTATCTTGACTTCTGTAGATAATGGACTAACTACAAGCATTAAGATGACATAAACCCTTTACTTCCCAAGTTGCTTTTTGTGGTGATGTTTAATCTCAGTAATAGAAATCTTAACCAAGACACACTTCATTAAAGAAAACTGATTTCCCCTCTCCCAGCAGCTATCCTTTGCAACTAGCTTACTTCCCCTCCTTCAAGCTAGGATGTGTCTGGCTTGAGTTTTGCAGGTCTTTTGCATGTTATTACAGACTCTTTGAGTTCATATGTACATCTCTCCTGTTCTGTCACTAAAATGCTATTTGCCTAAAATCTTTGGCTCTTAGAATCTTTCTGCCTTCTCTTTTGAATAGATCCCTGAGCCTTTAGGGGAGGGGTATGAAAGATTTCCAATTCAGGGCTGATAACTCCAAATTTTCTCACTCTCTGCACACTGTCGACTTTTGAATCTACTGTAAGAATCATCATCTCTGATGAGGGACAAGCAATGCACTGATCTATAGGTATTGCAATATGTCACTCTAAGTCATTTTAATATTAAGTTCATTTAGTAGAATAATAGGAATATGTTTCCTCTGGGCCCATGACTTATCTAGTTTTAGGTTCTTGGCTTAATTATCAATATTGTGTATGGGTTCCATCTTATGGAGTGAGTCTTAAATTCAATCAAAATGTCATTGGTTGCTCCCCTAGCATTTTTGCCACCGGTGCAAGAGTGGGCATATCTTGTAGGAAAGTTGCTATTGCAGCTCAGAGGATTCATAGCTCAGTGAGCTCAGTGATTACTTTTCTCCTTCAGTACTGTGTAAAGCACCCTCTAGAACTATGAATGGTAGCCAATAGGTATGAAACTTCCAGTTGATTATCAACTAGATTTTACCATGTTCTGTACTACAAGTATGTGGTATCTTTAGCAATAGAATCTCACTGTCAAGTTCTAGAGGGTAACAAATACAATTGGCAATAGTCTAAAAATCTTTGAGGAGGGTCTATAGACCCCTTTGGTCAATGATTAACAAAGATGTAACTCATTCCTGGGAATTTTATTTGGTAGCATATGGTGTCTACTTGAGATATTGTTTTCCTCATTGTATGGTGACTCCATTTAATATATATATATATATATATATATATATATATATATATATATACATTTCAATTATATATCCCACATAATTAATAAATGAGAGCTATGACCATGATGAATTGTCCTTAAATGTCAGAATTTAGAAGATTTTAATTGAAGAGTTCATGTGGAAGACATGAAGTGAGATAATTGGAAGAAAATCAAACTCCTCAAGAGCAACAATTGAGTTAACAGTCTGTTTGATGTGTTTAACTACATTGATAATAGATGATGCATTTACACCAAGTCAGAATATGAAGCAGTAATTAGCATATAGAAAACAAATCAAGAAAAAACCCACTATAGTTATCCAGGAGTATAAAAAAATTTTTAAAGAAAATATAGTTACAGACTACCACACTATTCAGTCTCACAATATGTTCATAAATTATAATGTCACAAGCACCAAACATAAAAAATAAACTTTAATATTTTATAATGAATTAAATGCTTATTATTTTACCTACTGTATTATAAAACATTATCACAAATATAGCTTGATTTTCTAAATTCTTCTGTCATATATTAAATCCCAACCACAAATTTCCCTCCCTCCAGTCCTCTCAGTCCCCCTCACATGTCCCCTATCCCCCAGATCCACTGGGGGATCCTTCATTTCCTTTCAAAAAAGACCTGGCCTCCCAGGCATATCAACCACAGAAAGCATAGCAAGTTACAAAGACCAGGCACAAACCCTCATATCAAGGCTGAAGGTGGCAACCCGGTAGGAAGAAAAGGGTCCCAAGTTCAGGCAAAAGAGTCAGAGACACACACCCCCATTCCCACTATTGAGAGTCTCACAAGAACACCAAGCTATATAACCATAACATACATGCAGAGGACCTACCTCAGACCTATACATATTCCATTAATTGTCACTTCAGTCTCTATAATCGCCTATGAGTCCTGCTTAGTTGATTCTTTGGGCCATGTTCTTGTAGTGTCCTCAAACCTTCTGGCTCCTACAATCCTTCCTCTCCCTCTTCTGTGATGTTCTGAGCTCCATCTAATATTTTTGCTGTGCATCTCTGTAGCTTGATTTCTTAAAACATGTTGATTCCTTCCCCTGTCTGCTAGTCAGAAATACAAGCAGTAGCCTCTGCCCAAATTCCACAGGCTGCTCTCTTACCTGGAGAACTGACTGGGATATTCCTTATATTCCTGACAAAATTATGTCCTCATAACTATAGGACTCTTAGAGCTTTCTTCTTTCAAGTCAGGAAGAGAGAATAAGACAACAAAGACTTCTTTAACAGAAGGCAATCATGAGGGTGTAGCATCTATCAGTCATGCCATCTTTTTTATTTAGAAGCAACTCATATATCCTCCTCATACTCAAAAGGAGGAGATTACACAAGGGTGTAAATGCAGGGAGTGGGAATCACTAGCTCCTCCTTAATGTTACAATATCAACTGGAGCGGAGGGAACAGGGTCTTCTTTTGCCAATATCCTGCAGTCATATATAGATTAGAAAAATCTGTGTACAATCCTAGCTCTTTTTAGGAAATATGGGTCAATGGTTAAGAGAGATGATTGCTCCTACAGAGCACACAGTTTGGATTCCCAGTATGCACATGGTGGCTAACAACCATCTGTAATTCTAGTTCCAGGGGATCAAATTTCCTCATCTGGCATGCATGTGGTGCATAGCATACATGCAGGTGAATATATCCATGCACATAATAAAAATAGATCTCAAAATTAAAAAAATAGAGAGAAGATTCTCAGTAAATTTATAGAGATGCGTAGCTGTCATCTAAGTCCTGTTCTATAAAATATCAGTCACATCCAAAAGATTCTTCATGACTAATTGTTGTCAACTCTCATTCTCTCTTCCAGTCTCAGGGAGATGCTAATGGCTTTATGTCTCTAGACATTGGTTCCAGCTCTTCCATTGTTAATGACCCAGCTCCAAGTAGTCTTTCCCTTCTGCTCTAAGTCGGGGGGGGGGGGGGGTGTGCTAACTCCTACATGTTGTATTCTCTAAGCTTCCACCTCTGCAGCTTCTCCAGAAGTATTAAGATGTTTCTGTTAGTCTCCATCTCATACTTGACAAGCTTCTTGTGAATTCGCCTTTCTCAAGTTGTTTTAATATCTGATTTCTTTCTTTTGTCTCTCTGGCCCTGGAATTGTGGTTTGTTGGAGTTGATGCTTGCTAACTTATAAAAGTCCAATGTTAAGTAAGTTAGAAGTTTGAAAACATGTTGTTATATCACTGGTACCTTAAAATTTACTGTAGCACAAGAATAGTTTTGGTTTACTTTTTTGAATTAAATTTGTTTTGAAAATATAGAATAACTACATAATTTTCTCTCTCCTTTTCCTCCCTCCAAACCCTCCCATGTAGACCTCTGCTTTCTTTCAAACTGAAGGCCTCTTTTTAAAGAAAATTATTGTTAAATATATGTGTGTATATGTGTGCATGTGCATTTTTTCTAAGTATGAAAATACAACCTGCTTGGTATGTATGTTACTTATATGTATGTTTCCAGGGATGACCATTTGATATTAGATGATCACATGTACTCTTCCCTGAGGAAGACTATTTCTCAGCATTCCTTAGTTGTCTGTAACTCTTTGTCCATGGTTGAGATCTTTTTTAGCTTTTTCTACAACCATGTTATCATGTCTTGGTATGGTCCTTCTTCAGGTCATAGTCAGGCAACCATGTTGGTAAGACTTCATGGTTTGGTTTATTTTTTATTTATATTTTGGGCATACTATTCCATGGCTTTTTGTTATTTCTAATATCTGGAATATTTCCTGTTTTATTTAACATCCAGGATATTTCCCACATAAACTGCTTGTATTCACACCTTCTATAGTACTGTCTTCACTACTCACAATGAACAGAAATGATCTTTGTACTCAATGTTTATTGCGGTAATGATAGTACTTGACTATAAAGACCAAGTCTTAAACAACGTTATGGCTTCTCTTTCACTCTTACTTGATCCACCTCTCCTGAGGCACATAAGCTTCTATGTCATGAGCAGACATAAGTAGTCTCAAGGATGGATCTATGTAGTAAGAAACCAAGGCTTCTATCAACAAGTCTGTAACATGAGTCTTAAAAGGTCTTATTAATAAAAAAAAAATGCAGAGCCAGACATTGGGGTGAATTCTGAAAGATCAGAGGAGCAGAACAAGCCACAGCCAACTTCACCTCAACAACTCCTTATCCCATCCTATTTCCACGAATCCTCAGATTGCAAGCTTCTGAGTCCTCACCTGAATGGATCTCAGTTGAACTACTGCTAAAAGCCTAAAAGCTTAAAAACCTCTAGTTCCTGATCCTCACACCTTATATACCTTTCTGCTTCCTGTCACCACTTCCTGGGATTAAATATGTCAATAAATAAAGCACTGATTGGCCGGTAGCCAGACAGGAAGTATAGGTGGGACTAACAGAGAGGAGAATTGAGGGAACAGGAAGGTGGAGCAGGAGACACTGCCAGCCAGTGCCAGGACAAGCAGCATGTGAAGATGCCGGTAAGCCACGAGCCACGTGGCAAGGTATAGATTTATAGAAATGGGTTAATTTAAGATATAAAAACAGTTAGCAAGAAGCCTGCCACGGCCATACAGTTTGTAAGTAATATAAGCGTCTGAGTGATTATTTTATATGTGGGTTGTGGGACTGCGGGGCTTGGTGGGTGTGGGATGACTCATCCCTAACAGGCTTGAGGGCCAGACGGCCCAAACAAGTAAAAAAGATACTTTCTGAGAGCCAGCCTGGGTCTGCCTGATGGTCTTAACAACAGCAGCTGAAACATGATCTGGAGATGACCTGGACCAATGAGAGATAGTCATGTCACACCAGCTGATGCATATTCATCAGACCTCCCCCAAGGGTGGGGTGGAGGGTATATAAGGCTTGCTTCTTCCTGAATAAACTGAGCTTGTTGTTTCGACACTCTCCCAGAGTCTGTGTGGTTTGACTCTGCGCCTACTTGGCCCCCACCCCCAAAGGGAACAACAGCAAAGACCCTGCTACGGGTGGGACCTGGAGAGAAGCTCTCCAGCAACAAAGGGGGATGTGATGGTTGTTGTGATTTAGTGTCTTAGAAAGTAGGAAATATGCCTCTTGGTTTGGGTGGTCTAACAAAGTAGGCTTCCAGAAAGAGAGCCCTAAATGCTGTCCCATCATCTCAGGTGTTCATAGGAAGATGCAAGCAAGAGAAAAACTGTATTTTAGAAGGACTCAGGGGGGCCACAGAAGTGTAAAAGTACTAGCTATCAAACCTCATGACATAAATTGGATCCCTAGAACCAATGTAAAAACCCACTTGTATTCAAAGTACTCCTGCCCCAAGATGGGAGACAGAGACAGAAGAGTGAGCCGGCAGTTCTTCAGGCCGGTGAGCCTACCATAAGCTCCTTCTCAACAAGATGGAGAAGTGAGAACTGACTCTGACTGTTGTCCTCTCAACATCATACACATTGTGGGATGTCTGCATCAGAACTCATGTGCACATATACACAAAAGCAATTAATTAATTAATTTAAAGTGAACCAGTATTTGATGAGTTTGAAAATTCTCAGCCTCTCCAGAAAACTTATAAGAGAAAAGTTTTAGGCAAAGTTCAAATGTAAGAAAGCTTAATTTAAGGATAAAGACACAGGTGTGAGCTTAGAGAGATTCAAGCTATTGCATCCAAGGACCATTCAATAAAGTATGGGAGTATCTGAATACTCTAAGTATGTCAGCCTGTAGGAATCATAGTAATACCAGAGCAAATGAAAACCTGTCCTAATGAAATTTGTGAATGAGGATTCTGTCTATCTATCAGAAAGAACACACCAACAATGGACTGTGTTGTATCTCTTGGCTCTGTACAGGGCTAACATCAACTCTAACTGGAATTACTCCAATCTTTATAGAGACTTCCACTTTAAAATCTCTGAACATTGTATGCTCCAAATGATACCGGTGGGCATCTGGCCCGGGAGAATTTGCTATCCCTTACAGATGAATTTGCTTCTTGGATTTGCTTTCAGAAATAAAGTTTTAGTTTGATTTGATAGTCCCAATTTACTCAAAGATAGACTTCAACCCAAATACTCACCATTTGCCTTGAATGGTCTCACATTAAATAAGGGGAAAAAATCCAATTAGTATTGGTATGGGGAGAAGTGAATTCATTACCACCAGAAATAATATTTTACTTGTACACATATACAAAGTAAATCAATGTTCCCAGAAATTACAGAAGAGGAGACAGAGATTTGGAGTTCTTAAATATTTTAATGTAACCTGCCTCTGCCATCACTTTCTGTACCTCCCACAAACACACCAAGAACACTTGAAAGGATTAATTCAACTTTATGCTAGGAGAGATAAAGTAACCTGTAGAAAAATCTCAAAAGGTCTCATTAGTAAAAACAAACACAGAGCCAGGTATTGGTGTGAACACTGGAAGGTCAGAGAGCCAGAACAAGCCACCGCTATCTCACCTCGCCAGATCCTCAGCTGGTCTTGCTTTCTCAGACTGGAGGCCTCTGAGTCCTCATCCAGAATGGGTCTCAGCTGAACTGCTGCTCGAAATCCTGAGTGCTTAACTAGCCAAATGCTTAACCAGCCAAATGCTTCTAGTTTCTGGTCCTCACACCTTATATACCCTTCTGCTTTCTACCACCACTCCCTGGGATTAAAGGCTGGCTTTCTAGGAGTAAAGGTGTGTGTCACCACGTTTGGCTGTTTCCAATGTGGCCTTGAACTCACAGAGATCCAGAGGGATTTCTGTCTCTGGAATGCTAGGATTAAAGGCGTGTGCTACCACTGCCTAACCTCTGTTTAATATTGTGGCTGTTCCGTCTCTGACCCTAGATAAGTTTATTAAGGTACACAATATTTTGGGGAACACAATACCACCACAGTAACCCAAGGTAGTTTGAGTTAGAACACATTCTCAAGAATGTAGAGCAAGAGTAGTAGGCAGGCATTTTGTTGTCTAAGTTAACTATTACAGAAAGTGTGTCACAAATACAAAACTACTACACACAAAGGAGTATTCAATACCTCTATTGAGTAGTACTGTACACAATGCCTACAACTTGAATAAAATATCAACTTAAAGGTCTATCTGTCTATGTAGGGCTGTCCTTTCAGAATATAGGGTTCAATTAGAATTTTTCAGAATGATTAAAACACCTACCTTTCTTAGAAAATACTAACTTGTCACAGAACATAGAACTTTATTAATTCAAAAGAACTCACAAGTTTATGACAAACTATGCAGAGATTTAAGTAACCTGAAGATGACCTTTGACCAGAATAGGGGTCCATATAATAGCTCATAGAACAACATCCATGGTCTGATGAAATCATAAAAGATGAAGCCACTACACTGCTCAAATCATTTTTGTGGCCAATAACAACAAGCAGCAGAAATTTGGAAAAAGACACTTGGAGCTTAGCACACTTTTTTGCCTGATAATAATTTACACTTATTAAATTTATAATATGTTCTAAACCTGTGTAAGAATTCATTCATTCATTCTCAAAAAACTCAGATGATTTAAGTGTTGAAAGAACTCCCAGTTTGCACATAAAGAGAACCTCAGATATTAAAAGTGCATCATATGACTAAGAAATGGACAAGACAAGCAATGTTCAGCACAGAATAACAAGATTTAACTAAACAAAAGTCAGCGTTGAATAATTACAAAAGAAAATAATAGACTATTACTATAAGTAAAGGTTAGGGATCCAGTATGAGAAGGCACAAGCATGTCTGCAGCTCACAGAAGAAAAGTTCTATATGGTTTCCATAATTGTTGCACATAACTTTTAGTTAATTGTACTGTGCAAGTATTCATTTGTAGTCTATTATGATGTCACTATAAGTCCTGGATTTACTACCATTCAAACAATTATCATGTTGACATATGAAATGGATAAAATACTGCTTAACTCATAGTAATGATGATGGTACCCAGATGGAGCAAAAACAGTCCAGAAGCTACCCCATAGAAGATGCTGTCTCAACAAAACTGATGCAGAAACTGCTGGTATGACTAAAACAAAATTCTCAGCCCTTTAGGTTCACTTAATTAAACAAACTTATACCACTCACCCAAAGCATTTTTAACTGGTTATTTCCATTACTAACTTTCACTAAGCTTTGCATGGAATCTAAAAAGGTCTGTATTACTTCCAGCATCTACTCTTTGATATCTTTTAAAATTAATTTCTCTGTGATTCTAATTAATTGTATTCCAAATAAATTTTCCTCACAAATGATAGGTATTAATAAACATATCTTGCACATTTTTAGCAACAATCTTTTGTGCATGCCCTCCCTGACCATAATTCTGCTTATAATTAAGTAGCGAAGGGACACATATTTTCAAGGAGTCACTCTGAAGTGCTGCATTCTATTTTCCATTAATAACTGTTTGAGACAGGACTGTTCAGAAGTATGCATTTTTCAGAAGATTGTCAATGCTGGAGAAGAGACTGTCAAAATGACCTCTATCCCATTCACTTTGCTATGGAAATCCAAAAGAATAGTACTGATGGAATGGTGTGTTTATTTCTCAGTTGGGATTAATACTCTAAAGTTATGTGCAGGTCCCATGAATTACAGAAATTCTTAACAGGATATATGAAGACAATAAACATAGGGAAAATGCTTCCTATTCCTTTTATGTAGAGTACTGTAACTATGTTAGCCCAATATGTATACAAACATAATTACCTAATATTACAGAATTATAAATTATGAAAGAATGTAAGCATTTTCTGGGGACATTATGTGGCAAGGGTAAGCTTGATAATAATTGTACAGGAATCATAAGTTCTGCAAGGTAAAAACCATCAATAGTATACTTTTGTATGCCAGGATTCTAATACATTTCCTTGAAATAGTCAATGAACTAAATGAAATAAACTTTTTCTTAGATTTGTAAAATACAAAGCTGTATTTTTATTGCTTTTAAACTTCAGGTGGATTATAGCTTATTCTAAAAGTAGGGCTTAAATGGACCTTGAATCACTTATCACAAGAAAAGTAAATTTAAAAGTTGACAAATTGGTCTCAGTAAGATATAAACCTAAGGCATAGTCACGTGGATCAGTTTCTCTTTCATCACACTTAAAACACAAGTAGTTAAAAGAGTGTGGCCTTGGGAGATTATTAGTCAGACATGAAAGTCCAGCTGAAGAAGTTGACTCTGCAGAGGACAGTGGATAAACCCAACTCTGATCTGACTCCCTCCTATGCAGACTCCCCCATAGGGTTGCTAGACTTCAAGAACCTCCTAGAAGAGCCAGGGTGGAGCCACTTTTTGATAAGTGGAAGAAGACATTCCATGTGAATTTTCTGTGGGAGTCTAAAGCAAAAGCAAATATCTGTAATAATTAAAAGTCACAAGGATAGGGAACAACAGATAAAAAGAAATGAAAGGACTCCACTGCAAAATTTCTATGGAATGCAGGAAATAGTTTTAGGTAGTAAAACTTTATTGTAAAACTACTCACAGCACAATGTGTTCAATTTTCTCTGCATCAGGTTGAGTCCTGAAGGGATGGTGAATTGAATTCGCAGTGTGCGATCATTCACTAAGACATAGGAAACCTGAATCATGCAACATCCTTACCCTGAGTACAGTTGTTTATATATTTAGCATTTATACCCCTATTGCATCCAAAACAGAACATACTAGCTAGTACAGAATGTACTATAAAGCAAATTAGAGGTCCTTTTAATTAAGGGCTCTTTCAAGGCAAAGGTAGTGCTATGAACCTAAATGATTAGATTGTGCAAAAATTCTGATAACTTCCATAAAAATTTACCTTAAAAATAAGGTAGGTCTGGGGAGATGGTTCAGTGGGTAAAATGATAGTTTCATAAGCATGAGGACCTCAGTTCAACTGATAGTTTGTGTGAAAACTGGGTATTGCAGAATGCATCTCCAACTTTAGCAATGTGAGTAGAGATGGGGACAGGGAGATACCAAGGGCTTCCTTTCTGGCTAGCCTGTCTAGTAAAAAACAGGAACCTCCAGGTTCAGTGAGTAACTTTGGCTTAAATAAATATGCTGGAGTGTAATAGAAAGGTACTACATGTCAGCCTCTGGTCTACAAACACATAAGTACACCCATACATGCACACATACATGATCTGGTAACTTAATAAATTAAAATCCCTGTCTGAAGAAAGGATTTAAATCTAGGCAGAGCCAAAATATTCCTTGGAATTATAATCAAGGAAGAAATAGTTGTAAAACTAGTAAAGTAGACTAAACCAGTTTCTGAAAAAGAGAAGAAAGGAAGGAAGAGAGGGAGAGGAAAGGGAGGGAGGGAGAGAGGGAGGAAGGGAGGGAGGGAGGGAGGAAGGGAGGGAGAAGGGAAGTCTGTTTTAAAAAGTACATTAAATCTATAACAAAAACAGTGAATATCATAAACTAAAAGTCACACAGGGAATTCCTGTGGAATAATCTAAATAAATATCATCCTAATACTTTGCTTGCCTTAACCCAATGACAGAGTAGTCTCTAGTTCCATAGATGAAGTGTTGTTGTTTCTTAAATGTCAGCTGTCTTAGAAAAGCATTTGGCTGATGCTAAATTTATGATCAGATGCCCTAGTAATTCTCAGTTGTGTAAACAGTCTACGTCACCAAATAATGACAATGCTAACCAACATGCACACCAAGTTATCAGTTTACCAAGCTGTTTTTTATATTATCATATTAAAATGTTTAATATTGCACTTTTATTTCGTACAAGTATGTGGGGGTACATACATGTTCATGTGTGTGCAGACACATGCTTGTGTGCATGTGCATATGGAAATCAGAGGAAAATCTCAGATGTCATTACTTAAGCATCACCCATGCTGTTTGTTGTTGTTGTTTTGGGGTTTTGGATTTTTGTTTTGTTTTGTTTCTTGAGATAGTTTCACTCACCTGAAACTCACCAAGAAAGCTAGGATTGCTGGCCAATGAGCCCTGGAGATCTGACTGTTATTTCTTCTTCAATGCTGGGATTGTAAGAACATATCACTCTACTGGGCCCTTTTGTTTTAACCTGTGTTCTTAGGGTCTTGCTCAGATTTCCATGCTTGCAAGGCAGAAACTTTACTGACTGAGCTATCTTAGTCTTATTATATATTATTTTATTTTTTAGTTAAAGTGTTTTAGTTGATCATACTAGTGGCAGTCACTATGATATCTCAAAATATACATAAAGTGTGCACTGATCAAACTCAACCTCCTTTTATCCACTCCACATAACTTCCTTGTAATGGCCATTCAACAGTCAGATATGATGTTTGCTGCTTTCAGATGAGTGAAAGCATGAAGTCCTAGTCTTTCTGTGTCTGGCTTATTTCGCTTAACATAATGTCCTTCAGCTGTATTTTAATGTAATTGTGACAGCATTTCATTGTTTTTTTTTTTTATGGCTGAGTGATATTCTGCTGTATACAGATACAACATCTTCTTTATCAGTTCATCAGCTTATGGCCACCTAGGTTGGATCCACATCTCAACAGTTATGTCAAGTTCTGCATTTAAATATGGCCATGCATCTTGTTCACTCTGCTGGTTTCATTCCTTTAGATGTACACCCGAGTGGGGGAAATAGCTGCTTCACATGGCAGATCCATTTTTATCATAGCTCTGTGAGTTTCTAGCATCCAGTTTCTTTTAAGAACAAAGAAAAAGGGCTGAGAATTTTGAAGTAACAGACAAAGATGGACTATGCAATAAACAGTAGTCAGAACTCAGACCCAGTTTAGCTGGCTGAAGTCTTACATCTTGTGTTCCCTTGCCATATCTAATTAAACACCAACCCCAAATATGATTCTCTCATGAAATAAAGAACATTTGGTTTCGAGTCATATGAAAATTTTCTATTAACAACTTTAATCAACAAGGTGAGAAAAGATGGGAAGAGGGAAAATGGCCTTAAAATACATTTTTTTCAGAGTATGGACTCGATCCTTCCAGCCTGTTTGACTAATACAAGAAAGGTAGCAAGTATCTTCTCAAAAGTTTATGAAAATGATTGAGAAGCCACAGTCTGACACTGTAAAATACATATCAAAATGTTTCTCTAAGCCGGGTGGTGGTGGCGCACGCCTTTAATCCCAGTACTTGGGAGGCAGAGCCAGGCGGATCTCTGTGAGTTCGAGGCCAGCCTGGTCTCCCAAGCAAGTTCCAGGAAAGGCGCAAAGCTACACAAAGAAACCCTGTCTCAAAAAACCAAAAAAAAAAAAAAAAAAAAATGTTTCTCTAAAATTGCTAGAGGGAGAAGCAAAGTTCCTTTTTCCTTGAAGAACTTCATTATTTCTAAGTTTGAAAAGGGGTATTAGTGGGTTGTTTTGTCTTGTTTAACTGGGTCTCTCTGTATAGTTCCTGATGGTATGGAAGTAACTGTTTAAACCAGTCTGGATTTGAACTTGTTATCCTCATTCTTCATGTCTCTTCCTCCCAAATGCTGGGAAGACAGGTATGCACCACCACACCAAACTGAGTAACTTTCTCTATAAAGTGGCATTCTACTATAATTTTGTAAATTTTCTAAGAATACATTAAAGTAATGTATTCCTATTTTATCTCATAATGAAAGAGAATAGGAAGGTGCTTTCAAATTCTGTATTTTATATCAACTTTCCAAAGAAATTCAAGAGACTTGGTCTTACTCATCTCTGAACAGATTAGTAAATATGGGCTGGAATAAATAGAATTAGATTATACCAATAAATATCTTATTCATCTCAGGGATATAGGTCCTTGAAAACATCCTCCATTAAATGTATATTTCTATTTTAAGAAAGTGTCATATGACTGGTAGATGTTTGATATAATGACTAAGGCATGGAAAATATTTGGATATGAAATGGAGAAAATTAGGTTTTGATCTTAAATAATGTGACATTCAGAATTACAAAAATGACAGTAACTTTATAAAAATTTCATAGCTTCTAGAACATTTTCATCTTCCTATTCTTATTTGATTAGAGTTGCTATATTTCTCAAAAAGAAAACACAGTATTAAACTAAAATCCCAAAAAGTGTATCAAATTCCAGAATGCTGTAATGTATGTGCTTTTTAAAGCCCCCGGGAAAGCAAGGAGGTTGAGGATAAATGAAAGACATGACACTCAAGGCAATAGATAGCTAGCTTTGTCAAACAAGAAACACTGTCCCAAGAAATAATCCAAGTCAGTGTTTATTTTAAAAACTGGAGGAAAATCAAAACAAAAATATGAGTTCATTCACAGTGAATTATCAAGGGAAACACAAAATTCTGAGGACATAGCCCCTAACTTGTACAGTGAATGCCAAAAAAGATTAAAATCCTACTTTCCCCTAATATGATTAGTGACGCCTCTGACATCCGTTGCTCTCATCTAAATGGGCAAAAAGGTCTGCTCCAAATTCACAGCAGACCTTTTTTTCTATTCTACATGTTTCATCACTGTGTTCTAGAAGAGGAAAGACCATCACCACTACCCAACATCTTTTCATTCTGGTGTCATCTAAAAATACCTGCAGACAGTATTACCCTGCGATTACCTCACACTCCTGCCCATCAGCCATAGCCACCTCCTACCTCCAGCTCACTAATAGCACAGTCCTGTATCACCTCCTACTCAGCCAAGCAACACTACTGTAAGCTGCTTTAGACACACTCATATCTATATATATAGTCTCATATATAAATATATATTCAGACATATACTCATGTGCACGCAAAAAAAAAATGCTTTTACAAAAGAAAACGAAAGCAAGCTTCTTATATGAAAGTAGCTGCATTCTGGAAAGTTAGTGCCATAAGTCACTTGGGAAAAAGTTCCTTTTCTATGTGGATGTTCACCACATTACCTAGACAGAGACCTTTAATAAAATCAGACATGGGACATATTTGATTTTGATAACCTTTAAGCTTAAAGCAATTGGACCTTCCTATTCTAAATCTATTCCATCAAACATTAGATTGCCCTCTTTTTGATACTATAGTAAATATTATAAACTGGATGTTTATAATAATATAATATTGTTTTGTACCAGTTTGGAACACTTTCTATTTCAAGGATATTTTAAATGACACTGCATGTAGCATTCAACTATCTATTTTATTCTACTTGTTTTTACTTTTCATTGTTATTATTTAGTAACTCCCTAAAGTATTGCTGTGTCCTTTAAACACAGACAGGCATAAGAAAGGCAGCATTCATGAGCAGGCACAGGGGCAAAGAAACAAGAATGAGAGCTTCTTGAATCTGAGAGCAGCAGCAAACAGAATGATCAGAGCAACCACAGTTTGCAGTGCATCTAGGAGCAGAGAGCCTATGACTCCTCAGCTCATCTGCACCTAGCAACGAGCCTAAATGAGCACCCTGGAGTAGCACCTAGGGCTGTGAACAGTAACTGAGATCACAGTTGGGGAAGCACTGTGAGGGCGAAAATGGCATTAGCATGCAAGGGAAAGTTTCCATTCCTGTTTCATCGCATCATTTCTGATGATCTGCTATAAAACAGTGACTGAGCAGAAAGTGGGCAGGCACTGTGGCTAGAGGCTATTAGAAATCCATGGTTCAAATCTTGTCTCTGATATCAACCTGTTCAGGGACCTTGAATATTTTCAGACATCTGACCCTGGCCTAGTTTTTCCCATCTTGGAAATAGTTAAATTTCCCATCTGTCTCATAAACCTACTATAAATATTTAATTAGAATAGTATATGAAATATTTTAGAAGGTATAGCATAAAATATGGCTGTACATTTATAACAGAGACACTCAGTCTTGATCACATTCATATCCTACCCTAAATTAAGCATGTTCTATTACCCACAACTTTCCTGCCTAGGCTAAAGGACTATATTACTGGAAGGCATGCTCAATATGGACAGGTGTTTGGAACAGTGACAGACATCCAGTAGGCCTGTGATAATACGTACCAGATGAGTAAATGTTTTTGTTCAATTGTACTACAAGTAATAAAGGAATGTTACTATTATTATTTGTGATCACTTCTCATTCTTCATTCTGATGCATTTGATAAGTCACTTGCAGGTAATGTAACACCTGTGTCCCACCAAGTGATGTCCCAGTGTTTAACATCTGGATCTTGAGAAGCACTTGGGTCATATACACGGTGTTCATTATGTGCATTCCACATAGCTCTAGTGTCATGTATTGGCAAGAGATGCCCACCACCAGTTCAGAGACTGCTGTGAGTAAGCTCCAATTCACCTCAGCATACACTCTCCTCTTCTTTCTTGATTCCTACCTCTGCCCAGCTCTGTTGGCTATGCTGAAAACAGCACAATCATTCAAGTCATGTTGATTTCCTACTTTACAACCCATCTGCTATCCTCTCAGACTAACCTAGGTAACCTCAAAAGCTTGGTATGACAGAGTAGGCATTTGGAAATCGAAGGTGACTTCCTGGGACCCACTTGAGGCCTTGTCAAGGGTCCAACTATGCTGAACACAGTTCTTTCAATGCCTTGTAAGCTTTTATTTATCTGTTTTGTATATGCTTAGTTTCACTGGAAAGATGTTTCCCTTGCCTCTCTCTTTAGTAGATTGCCCATCTATTCTCCAGGTCCAAACCAAGGACCACTTCCTCATTAACGCTGTTTCATCATCATTTGTCACTTGTTTACATCTCACCCACCAGCCCCAGGCAAAATGAAGTTCTCTCCCACTTGCATCTCCCTAGAGTTGTGTCCCTGTCCCCAAAGTATCAAGCACCGACATTTTTTATAGCTATGTCGCTATCATTTTCTCTGCCTAGTCTGTGAGCTCCACTTTAGCTAAGTCTGGCTCTTCACAAGCCCTTAGCAGATACTGAAACACTAAGTCAAATTATATTAAAGCATTACAATTCAGAATGCTCTGTAGGCCAGTAGCATAAACATTGCGTGGACCTGGTTAGAGAACCAAAGTCATGGGCCCCACACAGATCCATTAAATAAAAATTTCCACTCAAAATAGATATTCTGGTGATTCATCAGCACATTAAACTTTGAAAATCCCTGCTCCAAAAAATGGTAATTATAGTCGATTATTGATGAACTTGACATATAGGCAAAAGTAGAAACCTATCTACTAAATGGATACCCATTGATAGTTTCTGAATTGAGGAGTTATCAGAGCATGAATATTATTCATCAGTAATCTCTTAGCTAGGTAAGATGACTTCAAAGTAGTAAACTAGAGCAGTTTCTCAGTGGTGGATTATTTATGTCTACCTCCATCTCCTGGGAAATATTTTGCATTGTCTTTGGGAGCTTAGCTCATCACAACTGAGAAAGTGCTCCTGGATGATAGTAAGAGGAGGTCAGGAAAGTCACTAGGCATTCTTACATACATAGGGATGTCCCTCCTAGCAAGGTATCATGCGACTTTAAAGACATGGTGTACATTAAAACTCATTGGAATATAGCTTAAAAAGACAGCAAGCTAACATAATGATGTGAGCCACTCTGGGTCTTGTGGTAGTATTAAGTCAGTTCAGAGTCAAGGCTATGTCAGCACTTAATGATGAAGGCTAAAAGAGTAGGAAATAGATGCTAGTTTTTTCCTATAAATGAAAGAATGTCAGTAACACTGTTAACCAAAGGAACCACTGTTATTTCTCATAGGGACAGAAAAGATGAATGGAAGGAAGAGTCAGAAAGACTTACACAAGTCAAAGTGGTATTGATTTCACTACACTTATCTACTGAGCACCTTCTGTGTGCCTGGAGTGGTGCCTTTTCACACATTTATCCTTCCACGAAGTCTTGAAGTTGACATTTATAGTATTGTCTTGCAGAAGAAATTGAGATTAAGCTGAGTTGCCCAATGTGCTGAAGAATTCATTCTCAAACCCACAAATGCTGACTACCAGCCCCAGTTTAGTCTCACCCTTCCACACATAAAGAACACAATTGTGTCAGTTATCATGAATAATCAAGGCACGGCAGCCAATTTGAGAGCCATTCTGAAGAACACTGGGGCTCATCAGTAAAGAATGTAACTGTAGATTAGAGGTGTTGCCCTGCAGTAGGGTAATATGATGGTGACCTAAGGGCTACATATTTTTATGCTTTTTTCTGCATCTTCTAAACTAATAAAAATGAACTGGAAAAATACTCACTATACATTATTGTCAATTAACATTGATATTATCAATACTGACAAATTATTAATATCAATGAGTGTACACAAAGCTCCAGGCAGCTTTTCGTTACAACAAAACTGAAACTATGCACAGGTGATGTCAAAGATCTGATGATGAAGTTACAGACTAGGAGAGAAGAGAAAATCTGAGTCATCATGAAGGAAGGGGAAAGTTAAATACATTCTCCTTTTCTACCCTCCTCCACCCAATAAATGTGTGCCTAACTTTCCAGTGGATGCCTAGCTTCCCTTTCTTAGAACCCATTTGTATTTTTTTCTTTACCCTTGTAAATGGGATTTATATGGATTCTCCTAATATAGAATACTACTTCTGCCCACTTAATGTTCTACTTCTCTCTCTCTCTCTCTCTCTTTCTCTCTCTCTCTCTCTCTCTCTCTCTCTCTCTCTCTCTTTCAATTATGACATGACTCTGCTTAAATTCGTTTGGGGTATTTTAAATTCATTTCATACCTCAGCACACAGAGTAGTAGCTGACTCCTAGAACTGCTCAGCAAAGCCTTATCAGATTCAATTAGCAAAAAGAAGAGTCCCAGCAAATGAAAATGTTGTATTTTAGCTACATCTGTTGTTCTTTTCCAGTGTATTTAATATTTCTAAGATTTTTACCTCAATAAACAAAACTTAAATGGTTTAGGGGAACATTGAAACAGTTGGGGTTCTGAATTTATTTACTTAGTATGATGTTTTCTAAGTTCATCCATATAGTATCATGTATCAATATTCTATGCTTTATTACTGCTCAATAATAACCCATTGGGTAGACATGTCACTTTTTTATCCATATGTCTGTCAATGGATTATTTCTGTCTTTCGGTTACATGAATACAGATGCTGTGATGTTTTATCAAAATAGATTCCTTTTGTATAAAATATCCAGTTATATAAAATATCCAGACTAGGAAAATCCATAGAAACATAAAGCTAATTAACAGTTTCTCAAGACAGGGGTAAGGGACTGACTATGTAATGGATACAAATTTCTATTTGAAATGATCTATAAATCCCAGAACTGGATTGTGATATTGGTTGCACACCATGATAAATGAACCCAATGCTACTGATGTTATGTTCTAAAATGGTAAATGGTAAACGGTAAACTTATGTGTATTTTTCCACTATATAAAATATACATTTGCCATCATATTATATACATTTCACTAGTTTATTTTATAATAACATATGTATGCAAATTTATATTTTGTAATATATTTGTAACGGTAATATGAGTGATATGTTTTGTTTAAATTATGAATGCAAAGACAATATAGTTTGACCAGGATTAGCTACCAGGAAAAAGATTCTTTTTTCTTAGAAACATTCTGTCTGTAATTCTGCACTTTTCCCTGTTTATATGCAGAAATTGAGATACTAATTGGTACAATGACAACAAAATCTTTAATCACTACTGCTATCAATATAATTTTCATAGTAGTTAAAAATATATATCAGTAACCATAACTTTCTCCTGTCTTTTAAGTTTGGATAGGGCAAATATTTTAAAGAAATATTATACAAGAAAAATATAGCTATGTTCATAAAAATTGTTCATTACAAGCATGTCAGTAATAGCTAATATTAGGAAGAAACATTTGCCTAATAATATAGACAGTTGTTATTTAACACCTGGAATATTAACATGATGAAATATTGAAACTATTTTAAAATTTTTTTATAAAATTCAAAGCATAAAATAATAAATTTTAAATCACTTAAGAATGCAATTCATTTAAAATGTATGCAAGGGTTTGATGGATATTAGCTTTGTATTGAAATGAAAAATATGGTAGGACTTTACAAGGCTTTTATCCTTTAAAAAATATTATTCAGTCAGTATTAATTTTCTTCAAAAAATATTTATGAGCATCTAGAATGTGCCAGACACTGCTTGGAGTTCAGATCTCCATAATGAACAATTCAGTTAGGCTCTTGCATTTAGTATGTTTTGTATTCTAATAGAGAAGATTGGTGGAGGCAAATCATTACAAAGCTAATTATTTAATTTCATTTCTAACAAGTGGTATGAAAGAGATGCACACAGCCTCTTAAGGAAATGGTCATATTTCATTAGAGGTCTCTGTTGGATAGTTAGGGGGAAATACTAAGAAACAACTGAATATAAGTGTCTAGAGGTGCTAGGAGATGTCAGGAATGTTAACATAATTACAGCAGTTATTCACTTTAGTGTGGTGAAAAGCAATATCAGTTGCCAGAGATGCCTTAAGAAGCACAGCATGAGAAGATACAGATCAAGAATAAGAAAGTGACAGCTCTCTACCAGCAGAAGCTGTTCCATACAGTCAGGATCAGATGGGAGCCTACATCCTAGGATCAGATTCCCAGCTCCGAAAATCACATGGCCACTATATCTCCATTTCCTCATCTGTAAAGCTAGTACAACTTCTCCTAGACTGCCATGAAGATGTACTCAGAAGAATGGCTGGCTTACGCTAAAAGTGATGTAAGTGTTGGCTGCATGAAGTTGGCCAAGTGTGAGAGTCTGTCAAAGGTCTCTAGAAAACAATAACCAAAGAAATTTGAGAAAGAAAAGAGATCAAGACAGTAAAATAAAAAGGCAGCAGATGTGAGTGTCCAATACTGTTGAAAATCTATATACAGTAAAAGTTGGGCATTCATAATTCATTAGATTCCAGAGATGTTGGGATAGAGGGCCTGGGAGTCAGAGTGAGTCCGTGGGATAAGGAAAGAACTCTGTTTGGGACATTTTGTTTTCCTTTTCTTAAAAGTAATAATAGCTTTATGTTTTATAATGGAATAAAATAGGAAAAAGAGAATGATGCAGAATACATCTTATACAGGAGGCCAAAATGGCCTCCTCTTCCTGTGTCACAAAATGTCCAGTGACACACAGGAAATGATTCTCTAGCATGTTTGGGTGGTCATAACATTTGCTTTGCCACAGGCCTAAAAGTAAAGACTTAAGTATTTCCAATCTCTCCTTTAAAGGCCAGCACCTTAATTGCTGTCATGGCTCTTCCCTGAAGCTCTTACAATTCCCAGTGTTAGTATCCCTCTGATTGAGTTACAAAATAGTTGCTCAGATTTATCATTACAATTGTTTTCCCTATAATCACATTTAGACCCAAATCTGACTTAAATGAAAGTGTGAGTATTGAAGGCCTTTCTCTAAATTGAAGAATGCTTTGGGCATTTCCATTACAAAAAATGCTCTTACCAGCCCCAAAAGTGATGTGGGGCACCACAACCCTTGTAAATAGTGACCCTGATGCTTTTCACAACAGGCAACATTCAGAATAATGTTGCATGAATCTAAAATGTTGCCAAGTATCCCAGGAAGGAAAGCTATGGAAGGATGAGCAGAAACAGGAACAATTTTGGTGGGGTGAGGCTGAAGACGCATCATTATCAGCTGATCAGCGGGATAAAGTCAGGGAATAAAATCTTTACAGGTCTGACTACCTATGTGAATATCATAAATACAGACTTCAAAGAGACAATGAAACACAAAGTCAGATCCGGATTCTTCAAAAAGAAAAACGAAAAAGGAACAAAAAAGAAAAAAAGGAAGCGTGGGGGAGGTGCAGAAGGGAAAGGAAAAGTTGGAAAAAAGCAGGTGAGGTGGGAGCTTGTATCTTGAGAAGCAGAAAACTGCTTATTACTTAATCCATTTCCCCACACACAAAATAAATTATATAAATGACAACTTCAAATGACTTCTTCAGTAGAATTAAATAATATAGGAAATAAACTGGCCCTGGGAATGGCTCATCAAATGTTGGTTTTCTGCTTTTTTCAATGACAAATACAATTCCAGATGTTGCCTGGGATTCAAGACAATGAAAATACCTGTTTGACCTACCCAGAAAAGTCGCACTCTAATCTTAGTATATGAGTGGAGCCTTAATCCAGATAATGTATTGAGTCTGCCCACTACAAAGCCTGATGATCTAATCGACCCTCTGCCCCGTAGCACTTCACTCTTCAGGACCAAATCCATTTACTCCCTCCATAATTAGTTTCATTGTGCTGCAGACCATGGGAGCAATTCCATCCTTGCTTAGAGCAGTCTTAGGGAATCTATGGATAAGACGCTTAAAGTCCAATTCCAAGGCATCCTGCTAATGACCAAGCTTTAGTCCTCCTCCCAGTGCCTTACAGCTGTCTCCTGCTTTTGTTCCTCTTAGCTTTGGTTGCATGGGGTCTCAGAAGGACCCTGGTTTGTATTCATTTTCTCCATATATAAGCTTCCTTCCTAGAGAACTGCAGAGCATGCCTACTGCTCTCAATTTTACTTACTGGTTAAGGTAGATTAGATCAGTGGCAAATGCTTGCCTAAAGTGAGCATGCCTTCTTCCATGAATTTGGAATCTGGATGCTAAAAGGTTGTGACACTTTGCAGAAATCCAAGCAGAAAGGTCATACACAGACTGCCAAATAGCTTTGCAGTAAAGGCACACATAGAAAAAGATCAATCTGAGCCAGAGGGCTAAAACAAAAATCTCCCAAGAGAAAGATACATGAGAGACCATGTGTCTACCAAAATAGAACAAGGCCAGAGAGATGTGGCTGACGATTTAAAATCTGTATGAAATTCCAGCATTTCATTTATTAGGTGACTTTTGTAGTACTACAAAATGAATCCTTTTGTTTAAATGATATGAATGTACCTCTCTTCTTCCTTTTTTCTTCTCTCCTCTCTTCCTTCTCTTCTATTGTCTTCGTGTCCACACAAAGCCCAAGCCACTGAAACAAGAGTTTTATTTTGAATCAAAGTCCTAAAGTGTTTTCTAGAAGATCACTTTTATTCTACCTCCCACCAACCTATAGAGGTTTACCTATAAATATAGATTGCCGTCCAGCTGAGATACTCAAATCTGTCCCCAAACTTTGTTGACAGAAACTGCCCATTCCTAGATTAACTACTACTGTCTGCTGCTTCATTCACTCTTGACAAGGCTGTGGAGGGCAGAGGTAGAGGCCACATTCTCAAAATGAAACAAAAACTTTTGGGAGAATTTTGGAATCTAGAAATAAAGGGTATAAATATACTCACAGCCACACAGATTTCCCTATACAGGAAGATAGAGAATTGAGAGAAAATAACTTTACAGCTCTCTCTCACTCTGTGTCTCTGTCTCATCTGTCTGTCTGTCTGTCTCTCTTTCTCTCTCTATCTCTCTTACACACACACACACACACACACACACACACACAAGTACACACACACACCCCTAGATTCTGCATATTAAAGAAAACAAGAGATAATTTTGGTATTTGTTTTACTGAGTCTGGCTTGTTTCACATAGAATGATGATATCCATTCCTATCCATTTTTGTTCGTGGATAAATAAAGTTCCATTGCCTTTGTGGTGTGTGTGTGTGTGTGTGTGTGTGTGTGTGTGTGTGTGTGTGTATGTGTGTGTGTTTGTGTGTTCATATGTATGCACACATACATGCATGCCTGCACAAGCTCATGCATGTATGTCACATTTTATCCATTTTTAATGGACACTTGTTCGAGTTCTGTATCTTGAGTATTGTTAACAACACTGCAAAAAATGCAGATACACAAAGATCTCTGTGGTATGCTGAGTGTGACTTGATGTACCTGGATTGGTGCAATTGGTTTATATGATAACTTTATTTGAAGACCTTCCACACAGATTTGCCTACCTAAGCAATATTAATTTAAACAATCACTAGTGAAATGTCAGACTATTAATCTTAAAAAACTGCATAATATAAAATCCCATGATGATACTCTGAAGATTAAAGGAGAAATGAACATGATTGTGTTATATAAACTGTTAATTACTGTATGAATAAGGAATCATCATTTTCCTTATAGAAAATAAATTTTAAAGGTGTGCACTAACAGAAGCATCTCAAAAATAATTAATGGCATAGAATGCAGAAGCTTACACTTAACAACTGATTTGTAGATACCTCAAATATATCACATTTACTTTGGAAACAATAACCCCAAAATGGCATTCTCTGTTGATAGTGGCAGCCATTCTTTAGTGAAAACTGTGCTAATTATCATATTCCTGAACATTATCATATTCCTGAACACTACAAATGGCATAAGAATATGTATAAAGCTTTACTAAGCAGGGATTTCTGTGACATTTATTTGAGCATTAACGTTATGATTCAATGTGAATTTGATATCATAATAGGCATAATAGGGTTAAAGGGGGAAATGATCCAGCTTTTTATTCAGAGAAATTTTGCTCAGCCAGTAAATCTTTTTTTCTTAAAAAATCACTTTAATTCAGCATTCCTTCCCTATACCCATTGCTCATAGGTTCAATCGCACAATCAGCTAACACTGAGGTTAAAATGTGTGCCAAGAATAAACTGCTTCAGTTAAAGTGATAAGACTGAACTCTAGGCATTAAACAATGAAATCTACACATTATGGATTGGAGTTCAGATAGCAAAATGAACTTTAGAAGAAAGAGTGGTTCTCATACCTGCAAGTTAGTTGTGAGTATTCACATATGTAAGGAAATAATCTTGGAATGTTCACATGAGTCAGATAAGGCAGTAGTGCTAATAGGACAATGCAAGAGGGATGGATGCTCAAAGGCTAACACAAATACTCTGTTCACCTGAAAGTTATGGCCCATTAGTGCATATGGGATGCAGTAAATTATCAGATATTGACATAGAATGCACATGAGAGTAGTAGGTAACATAGTTCTCACTAGTGATACTCTACTGAAAAGGATGGTGTGTTTGCATAGTATATATACAGTGAGCACGCATCAATGGATATTGATGGATTGCTTAGTAACTTTGAAAGCAAGCCTTCACATATCAGTCCATTGCGAGTACAGGCAGGGATAAGCCTTATGATCAGATTTCTGTACCTGAAAGGATTTTAACCATATTATGTCCTTTTACAGCACCCAACTGGGCTGAGAAATGGTTTCACTCTAAATACATCCTCACTCTATCAGCCAATCCTACTTGCTTTTGCAAGCATGTTGGCAAAGAGCATAGATGCTGATGCCAGCCATGACTACTCAGATTTAAATCAAAGCAGAGAGAATCTAGGCAAGTTTCTTCATCTTTTTGTATCTCAGGTTGTAAGCCACTTTGTATTTTGTGTGTAAATGGTGACTCCAGTGTCATGGAAGGATTGAAAGATTAAATACTTTAATAACTAAAGTACAGAGCTAATAACTAAAACACTGTCTAGCTTGACTATTATTACTATTGATCTCATCTTTATTAGATTGTGTGCTTAAGTGTATGTGTAGGTCAGAGAGTAACTTCTGTAAGTTGGCTCTCTTCTTCCACTATGTAGGTCTTAGAGCTCAAACTCAGGCCATCAGGCAGAAAGTACCTTTATCCTTTAACCCATATCCCTGCCCAACTTTTAATATTTTTATATCTAAATTTTCCTTTATTTGTACCCATCTTTCCCTTCCCACTAGCCCCTATTATTCAAACTTTATACAGTGCAAATTCTGATAAGTGCAAACTGTCAAATTTACTCACAAAGTACAAAAGAGGAAAATAGAAAATAAGAAGACCGGAGGCCACGTGACATGATGGCCTTGAAACTTGGACTTCAGTCCATGACCAACCATGACTATCAGAAGATTATAAATTAAGGACTGATGATGAAATGCACAGCCCATTGTGGCAGATGCCAATCTAGGAGATAATTTAAAGAGATGAGTAGTTGGAAGGAAAGAAACCAATTAAATGATTGTATCAATAATTCCAAAAGACAGAAATGAGAACTGATAGAAGGGAACAAATTAAGCAGCCATTGAGAGACTAAAGAATATAAGAAAGAGTACACAGTTAGAAACAAAGCCTTGAACAGTATTACAGCCAAGGAGATGCTGTGCCAGATACTTAGTCATCACGTACCTCAGTTTACTTATCAGAAAATTTAAAAATACCTCTCAGGATTATATGAGTATATAAAGTTGTATTAAGAGAAAATTTTAAGTTATTGGGGTATAATAATGCACATGGTTGTTCCAGCAAAGTACCTAGAACAGTGTGAGATGGATGTTATGAGAAGAATATGCACCTAGGATTCATCTTAGGTGTGCCTTTGGTGAGTGGGTGGTGGTCAAGCAAATGTCTAAAATAGGGAAAGAAAGAGCACAATCAGTTCTTTCAAGTTATTTTGAGATGTTTGAACTGTCCAAATGCACAAGTTATTAGTGTGATTACAGGAGAAAAGTCTACTACAGAAATGTTTGCTCTCTTCAGTTTTTTAGATGAAGAAGTTAAGACTTTGAACAATTAATATGGCACCAATTTCTAAAGATTGGACTCATGGTTGAATACAGAGTATATGTAAAATGTGCACAATGTCCTGCAATATATTAAGAACTGAGTAATTGCTTGTTGCTAGTATTATTAGTAGATATGCTGTTGCTGTTGACATTTGCTCAAAGTTAGACAGCTGTTGAGTAGCAGAGACAGGATTTAAACCCAAGAATGTTCAACTGCAAAGCAAGGTTCACTAAACTGTGAGTTCATGAGTACTTGTTCCCCACAATGAAGATGACTTGAGACCCTTGTAATATGAAGAGAATGCACAAATCTCAGGCCTCTAAAACCATGCAGCCCCACAGTGGTAGCTGGACAATCTGGTTGAGAAGAAAAGAACATAGTGTGGGATGAAGATTGCTGAGACAAGAACAATGAATCATAAACTCTGTTTTAAAATTCACTTGCTTAAGAGGAACAGGGAAAGGAAATCCGTGTGAGCCGAGTCCTGGAAATATGGATAAATAGAAGAGATCTAGATGGCCTAGAAGAGCCACACTGCAAAGTTCCAGGTCTCCAAATACAAATTTGCGGGTGGGTTAGATGAGACCCAAAGCACTCCAACTCTGAAATATCTTTGACTAGGACCTCCACCATTGCCTCTCCATTTGCTTTGGAAAGAAACTTCGGTTGTCAAGAGGAAGGCAGCTGTGTGTTTGCTTGATGCTTGCAGGAGTTACACTCGTAAGAAATCGTGGGAGATGCACATGGAACTCCCCACCCACTGGGGTTGATAATTCATGCTAATTGTACACATTTCCAAAGCCTCCCGTGTGAGAAGGAAAAAAATATAAATGTTCTCTTAACATTTCTGAAGTTCATAAATGTGGCAAATGTTCAAGAACTATATTTAACTCCTGTTGCACATTCCCTAGCTCTAGAAATACATTAACCAACAATTTCACTCACTCCGCAGGAGCAGCACACTTTTCTGTGCTTTTCTGTTGCCGCTTTCTGTGTGACCACTCATATCCATCACAGTATGGAAAGGCTAGCCAGATATTAACTTTTTCTAAATATTGCACCTGATCAGGTTGCATCTGATGCTTCTTGCTGGCAGCTTTCCTTTCTACATTTGCATTTGGTTTAGAATTCTAGGGAAAGTTCTAGGCAGCTGGCAGGAAGAACTGGATGATAGGCATTGAGTACCCAAACCCCATACACAGAAAATTGGTACTGAACAATCGAGTTCCCCTGCCCGTTATTTCCTTGACCTGTACCTACACATTGTCCTAGGTTCTTGATTCTTGTCTCAGAGAGTAATTCTTGGACCTGCATCATCCTCAAAACACAAGTATTTGTCAGAAATGCAGCAGTAAGCCCCGCCCTAGATTAATGGAATGAAAACCTTCATTTTTAGAAGATGCCCAAGTGACCTTTATACATGCCAATTCTAAAGCCACCTTTCTATAACACTGACAGCGGACATCACCACTGTGAGTCTCCTCACCTGTGTCTCTTCCTGCCCTATGAGCTTCTCCAAGGGAGAATGGTATCTCATGTGGTTGGTAGTCAAGCACCTAATCCGGTTCCTAGTAAATAAGACCTTACTTGGTATTTTGTGTTTATTACTTGTCAGGTGCTAATGTATTACTTCGGCCCTTTAATCACTGCCACAAGCCTTTGAGAAAATTATAATTTCCTTTTTGTTGATAAAGTAACAGCAGCTCAGCAACTGTAAATAACGTTAGAAAACTCACACAAACAGAAGACAGCTGAACTGGTATTTACATCAAGCCCCTTCAGACACCATAAAATGTGCTCCAAACCACTATCTTATTGCACAACCTCACTAGATGTTTAACAGACGTTTATGGAATTAAGCAGATTTTGCTTTGCACAGTAATGACCGAGCCTTTCCTTCCGTTTGTCATGAGATGAAAGGGCCAAGAATACAGTTTTAATTCACCATGCAATCCCAATGTGCCAGAAGCATCTTGTCTGTGTCCACAGAAATGGCCTATAACTATGCGAGGAATTCTGCATCCCCCCACCTCTCTCCTCTTGAAAGACGTGCAAGTGTTAGTAAGCCCCGCAGACAAGCAATCCGTCAGGCAAAAGGCAGCCCAGAGCCTTTAAATAAAACATTCTCACAGCCTTCCACCAAGAGCATGGAGACAAATACCGCGGATGTGAAAGGTGTCGCTGGGATTACCAAAGACACGCTAATGGCTGCTCAGGCAATCTCTCTGCCTCCTGCGCTCTGAGTCACCGGTTCCCTTTGGAGCCTGCGCTCGCGTCATTCAGGGACCTAGAGCTATTCACAGATCACTGACTAAAGGCAAGCTTGAGCCAGGCCCGCACGCCCCTAGCCCTCTCCAAAGAACTCAGGTCACAAAGACAGGAGGCCCCAGAGCTTTTTAACACAACCTCAAGGAAGGGAGAGGACAGACAGGCTTTCTCCCCTCCTCTCCTCCGTTCCTCTCACTGCACTTTTGAAAACAAGAACTTCACTCTTGCTCCAGAATTACTAAACACAAAATTTCCTTCTTTTGGATTCTTCGTGTAACTGCTTAGCTGAATTGATTGTAATTTCATTAGTTTGTTCTTTCAATAATGAGAGCACCTAAGAGACAAGGGAAAAAGCAATGTAATATTCTCAGACATCACAGCTTTCACTGACCTGATGAAATCCTTTGAAACAAAACATCACTTGGTTTTCCCACCAGGCACTTCTGTATGAAATAAAGTCACACGTCTGCTCTGGTCACCCTGACAGCTCCTGTGACAGACATTTCCAAATCAGCTTTCCAGAAGTCACATCTTGGTAAGTCGAAAGAGCACTATATTTAGCTCTTTGGAAATAATTTGGAAGTGCAAACTGAACTTGAAAAAAAAAATAAGAAAAAGATGGGTGATTTGGGGGAACAAGTAACAACCACAGAATTCTTTATTCCTGAGTAATCCATGACCTGCTTGATCTTTGTTTTATTTCTTTCCCTCCCCCAAAATTTCAATAATTATGACAGGCTTGACTTCCTCAAGGTTAATCACAGGTTTTATCCTAGAAGATCATTTTCCTTATTGGCAGAAAATAAAGCCTTTCATTGTATAAGAGAAATGGGCTAGGGGTACATGAAAATTTAGTTTTGTTTTTAGCATTAATATCAAAAAACACTATAGCTCAGTATTTGTTTCTGAAGACAATATCACATTGTAAAGAAAAGTAGTCACCAAAATAATAGGAAAAGAACGGGATAACTTTTCCATATTTCTGGAGCTTTGTTACTCAGGATGAGGGTGCAGTTCTTAACATTGAGTGCATTGTTCAGTTAAAGAATGAGCATGGAACAGAATAGGCAACATCTTCCTTATTTCCTAGTAAGATAAAAATCACCTATAATGTAGACATGTTTGTCTTAACTGTAGCCCACAGAATATTGCCTTTGATATATGTCATTTGGAAAAAAGCAAAAGGCTATTCTTTTGACGAAACACATTTTATTATTTGTAAAGAAATTTTGCAAAGATGTATGGTATGATCAACTTTGCTTATGACCATGGGAAAGTGATCAGTCTATTTCAAGATACTAAGGGATCTGGTATATTGACAGACCATAAAGCACTTTTATTGATTATATGTCACTCATGGTTTCATTATTGAGTTTGTTTATGAAATACAAACATGAAAATTATGTACATAACGTACATAACATTGAAATTATGTATCTCAATTACTTTAGACTTGCCTGTGACTGCTACAGAATGTAAACAAGAGTTAGATTCCATTTTCTTTGTCCAGCCAACAATGGATCCTGCTTAACAAATCAGTTTTGTTTTAGAGTCAACTGGAGGATGACACCTAAGTGGTTGAAGGGAAAGTGAGAAGACAACTTGGCACAGATTATTGGTGGACAGTGAGCTGGTTTTGAGACGCTGAAAATTCACTCGGATGATGGAAGAAATGCAGTATGAACAAACTTACCTTGACATGTAACATCAAACCTGCCATTAAAACTCTGGAGTGTTCATCCTCTGTGAAGATGTAATAGGGAAATCCCTACTGAACACTTACAAATGCATACACCACTCTACACTCTTCTCTGCTTAATCTTAGCCCTCACAGCGACCCGTGAAATAAGATTTTTTTTATTCTCATGCTATTTGTAAGCCTAGAATTTATATGTAGTTCACAAGTCACAAATTTACAGTAAAGATTTCTAACCTACTTTGAAGAGTGTGTAGGAGGGTATGAATGTATGTGTTGTAAATGGATAATGTGAGCCTGTTCACAATACATTCAGGAGACATTTTGGCCCATAACCCAACCCTTTGCAAATGTTTTTCTTGAAGAGAACTCAGATTTATTGCAGTAGTTGTCTAGAGCATTTTGAAAATGGACTTTGAGTACATTACCTCAGCAGAAGAATTTTCTTCTTACTGCTTCATTGCTTGAAAAAAAATAGTCTTTCTTCTATTTTTACCATTTACCATATTCCCTACATATTTTGTGTCTATTCTTTTAAATAGAAAAGAGAAAGCATCAGGCTAAGGGAATACATCCATAGCTAGGTGGAATCTATCTAAACACATTAGATTAACGATGTCAAAAAGAATTTGAATCTTTGGAATATGAGTAACCTCGATTCTGGGTAGATGCTGAGCCTTATATCTGAATGGTCTTGCTACACATTATTTATTAGCCTCTTTGAGCATCATCTATAAATCAAGCAAAAAACTTAAAACTTATTCATGGAGAAGTGAAGCCTAATTGAAGAAAGATATATTTTTAAGGCCTGGAATTTTAGTGTTCCTTGAACAGTGTCCATCTCTCCTTAATATGTATATGTGTGTGTATGTTTGGTTGTACGTGTGTGTGTGTGTGTGTGTGTGTGTGTGTGTGTGTGTGTGTGTATACTCAGGCACACGCGTGTGCACACATGTGTGTGCATGTGTGCTCAGGTGCTTGCCTTAAGAGCAAGCAGTTGCTAGAGATCCTAAGTTTACAATCAAGAAAGGTCTCTTAGAAAAAACCCCGACTGGCCATATTTAGCTCTGACATAGAGAGCTCCAAGCCAAGACTTACTCCCAAGAGGGCAGAGCAATGGGAATATAGAGATTGATGTTGTATCTCCTAATTCCTAGAAAACTATGGCAGTATCTTGCACATTATGTACAAAAGACGTTGAGCTAGTTTCATATCTTTTTATAAGTAAATGATTGGAAATAGTTTTTTCAAAAATGCAAGCCTTTATTATATAGTCTAGAAAAGCAATCCTCCTGTTACATTATTGTAATTATTAATTTTGCCAAGGTACACTGGACAATATGAGAGGAATATGTGCCTTTAAAATAACTTGTTCTCACAGTGAAATTGATGAGAACCCATCATGATCTAAGGAGAAATATTGTGTCTCTAATAATAAAGATCATGCTGTGAATCTTTCAACTACCAGGTCTTCATTGTTTAGTCTCAAATATAGTTGGACATTTGGATCGAAGGCAAAGTACATATTTAATTCTTAAATAACTTCTTAAATATACTAAGATCTCTATCACCATTGTCTTTAACTGTTGTCTTGCTTATTGGCCACAGTGAGAAGCTATAGAAATAACAATTGAAACTGAAGTAAGAATCTCTCCATTTTCTTGAGTGACATCAGTAGTTTCTATATATATAGAACTGTTCATTCAATGTCTCCTCCAGCCAAGGAAGAGATAGTAAACACCCACTTGTTATGTTCTAAGCATTGTACAAAGCATTATAAGAAAATCAGATCCACAGCCCTCGGGAGCTAATATTCCCAAGAAATTCTGTCAAAATCAGGATTCCTGAAAATAGTAATATTTATACTTGGATATAATTCTTTGTTGTAAGGTCTTTTCTGTATCCATAAGAATAGTTCAAAGTATCTGTGGCTGGGTGGTGATGGCACATACCTTTAATCCCAGCATTTGGGAAAGAGAGGCAGGAGAACCTCTGAGAGTTCAAGGTCAGCCTGGTCTACAGAATGATTTCCAGGACAGGCTCCAAAGCTACACAGAGGAATCCTGTCTCAAAAAACAAACAAAAAAAAAATTAAAAATAAAAATAAAATCAAAGTATCACTGCACTGTATCTTCTAAGGCTTTTATTGTTTTGACAAACAAAAATTTCTCTAGACATTGTTAAATTTACTCTGGTAAGGTTTATGGGGTCAAATTGCCCTAGCTGAGAATCACTGATCTAAATCAAGACAATACGTAACTACAATCAGTGAAAACTCCCTGAGATTGACCTAGGCCATCCAAACTCAGAAATGAATTCTAAAACGTTTCTGATTTCCGAAAAAATATTATGATGTAGCCTCCCAATAGAACTCATAGGAAGTCACATCTACACCTTTCTTAAATTCAAACTTTCCTCAAACAACTTATATTACCACCAAAAAATTATATTTAATTTCTATGGAGGCTCCTGTAGCTACCACCACCAATCATGAACATAATTTTAAGAATATTGTTGCCCACAGCCAGGTCTTTGGAAAAGGCAACACAGAATGACAACTATGTCATGGTCACTTGAGAAATTGTTTTGTTTACCTACTGCACTTTGACCTGCTCAAGCCTTTACCTGGGTTCTGAAAGTTCCTCATAATTAGAAATTTGTTACAGCAACCTGAAGCTAAAACAAAACAAAGGCTTTATTAAAACTCCTCTACTATTTAAGATTACCTAAGTATATTTAAGTATTTAAGTATAACAGTAGATTATATTTCAACTCCCAACTCTAGCCAATAGCTAGGCAGTCTAGAATACTGAATTGGAAAATGTTCTTAGAGCATACCTGTAAGTGGGAAAAGGTGTCATATTTGGTAAGTGAGTCTGTTCTACCATAGTATACTGAAATCTGAAATGCATACAGGTTTATGTACCTGTCATTTGCCAACTTTAATCCTCATTCCATTTTCAGGGATGGGAATCACTTCTTATATGGAAAGTTACTATGGATGAAATCCATGAATAGGCTTATTGTATCCAGTTCTACTCTTCAACACTAATGTTATCAGTGTATTTACTCAACAACCTGCAGAAGCATATTTTCTCTCCAGCATGTCATGTGAGGAGTAAGTAAAAGTCACACTCAAAAAAAAAAGTAACCTGAGTTTTACAAAATTATTAGAATAAAGTAAGATAAGGACACTCTCACAATTTATTTAGCCTTTATAAACTTTTTAATTTTTATATATAGACATAGTGTGGGGTCATAAACATATGCTTTTAATTTAAATTCTAGGATCTTCAAGACCAGCAATATAATTCAGTTCTTTATTTACAACCTCTCATACATACAGGACACCATTTCATCTCTCTGGATGACACTGGCAATCTTATATTGCAGTATGGTGAAGTTAATTAGGACAAAAGTAAACTCAAAATCATATTTCAGAGAATAAACTAAGATAATTTGATTTATGATGAAGCTGAAAGATAATAATAATTAATAGCAAATACTTTTACTAAGAACTCATTGTGGCTAATTGTGAAAAGTCTTATTTAATTAATAATTCTACAAATGTCAATCAGAGAGGTATTCCATGAAAGA
>CABHPP010136155.1:23998-34359 GCA_902168425.1 Peromyscus attwateri | reverse complement strand
GCCAGAGATTCAATTAGTATCTGTCTAGCTTCTGATATTTGATAGCATTCTATTTATTGCTGAACATAGTCTTTGGTAAGAAATCAGTGAAAGTTTCTTTTGGGCCTTGTATAACTTTAATAAATGACTCAATTTTCTTTCCTAATTCTTCAATTCTGTCTCAAGCATTCAATGCCACCATTTGGCATAAAATTAGGGTGTGTTCATCATATAAAGATTGTCTTTGTATGTCAGCAAAATCAGCTTCTCCAAGAAGTTGATCTTGGGAAATTTCCATACCTCTAGCCCTACATCATTGCTCTATACTTTTAGCCTCTTCTTTCCACCAGGTTCTCCATTGTAACAGTGGACCAGCCTCTAGGACAACTGTGACCAAATCTTTCCAGTCTTGAGGGATAATTTTATAGTAAGTTGACCACGAGTTTAATGTCTGCTTGGAAAATGGAGAATGCATACCATATGGGACTATAGGTTCTTTAAATCTCCTCAAATCTAACATTTTCACAAGAGTCCAGTTATCTCAAATAGCCTTGCAAACTAGGAAGTTCCTGTAAGATTACCAGATTGATTAAGGTTGGCTGCTTGAAAACCTTAAGCTATTTCTCTATAATGTTATAATTCAATGCTGAGAGAGGTTCATCTTTAAATTCTTCTGTCTGGGTCTGAATTTCTCTATGATTATTTTAACAAGTTTTTCTAAAACCTTTATCTTGGCACTCAAATTAACTAACCTTTTTAATGATAAAACAAAATGACCAAACAAATAATATTCATAATTGACATTATGTAATTCCTGTGAACATTAATTATCCTCTCATTTAATTATTCCATTTTCAGACAATGTGTTATTAAAGAGAGACCAACTTACCTTCATTGTAAAAAATGTTTTAAAAAATCTCTTTTTAACTATATTCTCCCTTTAAGTAATCTTACTCAACTCACCAAATTTACTGACAATGGTGATATATTGTATCCCTCAATATATTGTGCACCCTAATAAACTTATCTGGGAATCAGAGACAGCCAGCTACTAGATTAGACATAGAGGCCAGACAGTGTTGTTACATACCCTTAATCCTATCACTCAGGAGACAGAGATCCATCTCTGTGAGTTCATGGCCACACTGGAAACAGAGCCAGGCAGTGGTGGCATACCTTTAATTCCAGCATTTGAGATCTCATGTTTTTGCTTTGGAAGCATACACACCTTTAATCCCAGGAAGTGATTGCAGGGAGCAGAAAGGTATGTAAGGTGTGAGGACCAGGAACTAGAGGTTTTTAGGCAGTTCAGCTGAGACACTTTTGGGTGAGAACTTGGAGGATTTCAAGAACTCACTCTCTTTGACTGAGAATTTCCTAGAGGTAAGAATGTGTCTGCCCAGTTGTTTGGCTCGAACTGTTTGGGGGGCACCCAGGGAAGGGGGCTGGGATCTGTCTCTGGTACATGGGCAGGCTTCTGGGAATCTGGTGCCTGTGGTGTGAAACCTTGCACAGCCTTGGTTCAGTGGGAAGGGGCTTGGACCTACCTAGACTCAGTGTGTTGGGCTCTGCTGTCTCCCCATGGGAGACCTTGATTTGGGGGATGTGAGGATGTGGGGTGACTTGGGAAAGAGGGCTGGGGGTGGGAGGAGGGAGGAAAGGGGTCTGTGGATAGCATGAAGAGTGAGTAGAAAATTTCTTAATAAAGAAAAATAAATAAACAAATAAATAAATAAATAAATAAAAATTTAAAAAAAGACTACAATTCATGAGTTAACTGAAATATAGAAAGGTTAATGTAGGTTTTGAAGGTAATTAGTAAATAAACATCATACCATGTCTGATTTAAAAAAAAAAGAATTGTGGCATGCAAAAAGAAAGAAAACAAAATGGAATTAATATGTTTTTCTACTGGTCCCCAACCAATAAAATCTGTTATAAAAGATAAAAAAAAGAATGAGTCTGCCTTCTTATTGCTTCTCTGATCTCTCAGTTGTCACCACAACATCCGGCTGTTTTTTTTTTTTTTTTGAATAAGACATTTTAAGATTCATCTTATAGTCAACAATGATGATTCAGATGTGAGGCTGACTCCTCTGCATAGAACAATAGAAGCCTAAGCAGATTTCAAGACAGCTACTTAGTGTGATATCAGCCCAAGATGGGGATCCAGTGAGAGCTCACAATCTACCAGGAACGAAGACATGAAAAATCCAGCCATCTGGATCCAGTTAATTAGGGACTCTGGTCTACATGGGGTGGAGAATACATTCCCACACAGCTCAGACTTGAGCCAGGGCCTGTAAGGACACAGGCAAGTGTTTTTTTTTTTGTTTTTTTTTTTTTAAATTTATGCTCAGACGTTGGGGTGCCAGATATAAGACCAATTGCTTAACTTTCTTATTGGTAAAAAAAACAAAACAAAACAAAACAAAACAAACAAACAAACAAACAAAAACCAAACCTGGCCGGGCGGTGGTGGCGCATGCCTTTAATCCCAGCACTCGGGAGGCAGAGCCAGGCGGATCTCTGTGAGTTCGAGGCCAGCCTGGTCTACAGAGTGAGATCCAGGACAGGCACAAAGCTTACACAGAGAAACCCTGTCTCGAAAAACCGAAAAAAAAAAAAACAAACCCTGAAGCCAGATTTGGGGTGAAAGCTGAAAGATTAGAGAAACAGAAAGAAGCCAGCCACGTTCTAACCACTAGGAAATCCTCAGCCAAAGAGAGAGCTACTTCCTCTATACTCATGCCTATATACCTTTCTGAACCCTGCCATCTTACTTCCTCTCTCCACCCACCTACATCACTTCCTCTTTCTGTCAAGCTCTATCACTTCCTGTCTCACTATACAGACTTTCAGACCTCTATTGTTGACTAGTGCTGAGATTAAAGGTGTATACATCCACACCTATCTGTGTTCCCAAAGTGCCTTGAATTTACAGAGATCCAGATGTATCTGTGCTTCCCAAATGCTAGGATTAAAGATGTGTGCTACCACTGCCTGACCTCTATTCTTAATATAGTGGCTGGCTTTTTCCTGTGATCCCCAGATAAGCTTTATTGCTCACACAAATAAAATATCACCACAGTTATCAACCCTGGCCCAGACAATACCATGGCCCAAGTTACAGCACAGTTCTCAGACACCAACATAGGTACATGATGAAGTCTAGACCCTGGGCATCTATTTGGCTTTTGGTGGCACCATGGGCCATGGACACAATGAAATGATTCTTAATGATATTCTGTTATACATATAGATCAGAGCCTAGCCCAATTGTTGTCAGAGAAGCTTATCCAGCAACTGATGGGAACAGATCCACAACCCAACATTAGGCAGAACTAGGGAGACCCTGCAGAAAAGAGTAAGAATGGCTGTAGGAGTCAGAGGGGTGGAGGACACCAGGAGAATGTGGCCGACAGAATCAACTAAGCAGGGCTCATATAGGCTCACAGAAACTGAAGCAGTAATCATGGAGCATGTATGGGTCTGAATTACGTCTTCTACATATATTATGGTTGTGTAGCTTAGTGTTCTTGTGGGTTTTTAAATAGTGATAGTGGGGGTGGGGTCATCTCTGACTCTTCTCCCTGCTCTTGGGACCCTTTTCCTCCTCCTGTGTTGCCTCACCCAGTCTTGATATGAGGGTTTGAACCTCGTATTATAGTAACATGCTATGTCATTTTGGTTGATGTCCCTGCGAGGCCTACTATTCTCTGAAGGGAAACAAAGGAGGAGTGGATCTGGGAGAGAGGGTGTTGCAGGATATTTGATCACACTAGAAGATGTGTCATTGTTTTAACTCATTTGCATAAGGCACCTTCTAATTGGTTTGAAAAAGAGCTGAATACTTAATATCTAGGCAGAAGATGATAGGTGGGACTTCCAGGCATAGATAGGAATGCTGAAAAAGAATCTGAGGTAGGGGACTTACCAGTCAGATGTGGAGGATGTCTGATATACAGTATGGAGAGGTAATGAGCCATGTGGCAGAACACAGATTAATATAAATGGGTTAATTTAAGTTTTAAGTTCTAGTTGGGAATAAGCCTAAGCTAAGGCCAAGCTTTCATAACTAATAAAGTGTCTCCGTGTCATTATTCAGGAACTGGTGGTCCAAAGAAAGACTCATAACAGAGAGGAAGTGGAGGGGGTGCTGGGAGCAGTGGAGGGAGGAAAAACTGTGATATGGATGAATTGTATGAGAAAAGAATAAATTAAAAGAATAGATCTTGTACACACACACACACACACACACACACACACACACACACACACACCAAGAATCAGTATGCATCTGAATGAGTCCTTCAGATCATGAAATCTCTTGCAATTATATGAGTTTTCAGTGTCTAAACTGTCAAATATGTTCAAGGGAGACTGTTTTTTTTAGGAAGATTTAATGTGATAAAGTAGAAAATGAAACCAATTATAAATTTATGACTAGGAAATTTTGTTTTTCCTCTAAAAGATTAATTAACATGTTTGATCTATGCAGCACAATTTTAAAATATACTTTCTGTAGATAATGGAGCACATAAAATCATATATTCTTGAAGGGTGAAAAACTGTTTTCATGCTTTGGCATAAATATTTTACATAGCTGTGAAAGACTATGAATGTATTTTGTAGGAAGAACAGTTCTCTCTCTTTCTGGTTGAATTTTTTCATGATCTAATTGTGCTTCAAAAGTATATGTTTATCTTTTTTACCATAGCTACAAAAGATCACAAGCTATGGGTCTAGCATTACCTTCATTAACACTAATTTTTCCGATTCTGTCCTCGAATTGAATATTACTTTATTATTGGCATAATTAGGAAGTTAATAAATAAATATTTGATAGTTATAGAATATAAAATAAATATTTCATATATAAATGTATAATTCAATTAAACACATTAATTTACAGGAACACAATGGCTTGGTTCATGCTTCTGCATATGTTAAACTCTTTTATGCAAGGTTATCAATAACCCTTCAAATAATACTGATGGAAATTTCTCGTGATGTCTATGAAATTATTGTGCCTTCACACTTACTTTAAAAATATGGCTCAGTTGACATTTCAGAGTTGGTTTTTGTCAACTGTATGTGCATTTATATGTTAGGAACATGATAACAATTCATGAATTAGAAGAAAATAGGCTGAAATAAGTTGGATATTAATATTTTTATTTCACTACAGATATTTTTATTTTATGAATATTTTCATTATTCACATAAATATTTGCTCACTTTTATTTGAAAATGTTTTACTATGTGATGTTTACTTTAAGTCAATCTTGATATTTCATATTGAAGACGTAAAATAATGTGAACTTTTACTTGTACAAAATCATTTATTTCTTATTCTTTCTAGCCATGTGTCCCCAGTCAACATTATAGAAAAAGACAGTGTTTGGTATACTATAACACCTTTCTTTAGTACTAATGAGGGCTCACAGGGATTTGATATTTCCTGAAAATCAAAAGATTAGTTAATATCAAATTATGTAGTGCATTACCTTCACTAATGTTAATTAGAAAATTAAGGAGTACAGTGCATCTCTCCTGCTGTTGAGTGGAAATGTTATAAAGCAACAATAACTTAAAATTCATACAGGAAGTTTTCTAATACATAATCCTTTCCTACTGACAAGTTTATAGTCTGGTGCTATTATCAATCTACTTAAAATATTATTGATAATTAGGTCTCAAAACTAATTTATTTTTCAGGAAAATCCAATACTTTAAATTTATTTTGAAATGTTTTCACCAACTTCAAGTTTCATATTGTAGGAGTCCCAGTAATATTTATATATGTTAATTAAAAATATGGTCAACATTTGATCACTTTAACAATTGTCACATCTATGCTGATTTATAAGGGAAAGAATAATAAATCCAACAGTAGAGGAGTGTTCCACTTGTTCTACATCATCTCCAAAATAAGCTATCATGACTGTTTTTGATCTTAGTCATTCTGACAGGTGTAAGATGGGTATCTCTCAGTTGAAGGGAATATTTTTAAAACCTCATTCCATAAGCTCGGAAACCTAGAAAAATGGATGAATTTCTAGATTTAGTCAAACCACAAAAATTCAACTTAGAAAAAAAAAATCAACAACCAAAACAGACCCATAGCAAATGAAGAGATTGAAAAAGTAAGAAAAACCTTTTCAACTAATGAGAATCGGGGGCCAGATAGATTTATAACAGAATCCTACCAGACATTCAAAGAATTTCTACAGCCTGTACTTATTAAAATTCAAAATATAAAAACAGAAGAAACACTACCCAAACTCCTTCAACAAGATCTGTAGCATTCTAATACCCAAAACAACAACAAAAAGTACAGGCAAATATACCTGGTAAACATAGACTCAAAAATACAATGGAATACTTGCAATAAGACATACATCAAAAAGATAATAACTCATAACAAAGCTGACTTTAATCCTGAAATACAAAGATGTTTCAACATATGCAGGTCAATAAACATAATAAAACACATAAACAAAACTTAAAGACAAAAGTGATATAGTCATTCAAATAGATACAGAAAAATTCTTTGACAAAATTCAACACGCCTTCATGATAAAAGGCCTAGAGAATATAGGGCTAAAGGAAACAACACCACACAATAGAAGTTAAATATGAGAAACCCACAGACAACCTCACCCCAAATGGAAAAAGCATGAAGCAATGCTACTGAAGTCAGAAACAAAACAGAGATGCCCTCTATCCCCACTCGTTTTCCAAACTGTCATTGATGTACTACCTGGAGCAATAAGGCAAGAGAAGAAAATGAAAGGGGCACAAACAGAGAAAGAAAAAGTGAAACTCTCCATATTTGTGGATGATATGACACTATACATTAGAGATACCTAAAAATCTACAGAAAACCAATCTCGAAATGATAAACTAATTCAGCAATTTGGGCAGATAGAAAATCATCTTGCTCAAATAAATATTTTTCTATATATCAAAAACAAAGGCACAGAGAAGAAATTCATTAACATACTCTCATTCACAATAGTCTCAGAAACTATCTAGTAATAAACCTAACCAAAGAAGTGAAGGAACTCTACAATTAAAACTTTAAATCTCTTAAGAGAGAAATGGAGAAAGACAGTAGAAAATAGAAAGACATTACATGCTCACGGCTTGGTAAAACTTACACTGTGAAAATCACCATTCTACCAAAAGCTATTTTGTCACTGCAATCCCAATCAACATCCCCACCTCCTTCTTCACACAAATAGCAAAAAAAATTACCCCAAAATTCATATGGAATCACAAAAGACCCCAGACAGCCCAAATAATTCAGAACAAAGAACAATACTGAGGTGATTACATTCCAATCTTAGGATAAGTTACAGAGCCATAGTAATAAAACCATTATCCACTGACATGAAAACAGACATATTTGACAAAGTTGTCAAAACATATGAGAGAGAAAATAAAACATCTTCAACTAATGGTGCTGAGAAAATTGGATATCCACAGGCAAAAGAATGAAATTAGACTAATTTCTGTCAGCTTGCATAAAAAGAAACACCAAATTGATTAGAAACATAAACCTGAAACTGGTAGAAGGATGCATGGACAGTACCCCGCATGATATTCATATAGGAAAGGACTTTCTGAATAGGCATTCATTTGCCCAAAGAGCTGAACAAATGGAATTTCATAAAACGGAAGTTTCTGCATGGCTAAAGGAACAATCCACCAAGTGAAAAGGAAACCTACAGTATTGCAGAGTCAAAAAAAGTAATAAAAACTAAAAATGAATTGAAATAAATAAACAAACAAACAAACAAAATGACCAATTCAAAAAAGTGGACCTGGTACCTATACAGAGAGTTATAAAAAGAAGAAAAAAAAATGGATCAAGAAATCTCCCAAAAGGATCATCATCCTTAGTTATTAGGGAAATGCAAATCAAAAGAATTTTGTAATTCATCTTACCTCGGCCAGAATGGCAAAGATTAGCACAACAATGGCCAACAAATGGTAGGAGTGGTACTCAAGCCATGGAGTCCTCAGGGACTGGAGCTAGGGTAGCAGGAAGGTCTCCTGAAGACAGATTGTTAAGGTAGAGGAGGGCAGGAAGGATAGTGAACCTCCTGTGACCTAGCCCAGTAATACTGATTCATCACTGTCAAGAAGCCATTATATTACACAATGATTCACATTCTATATTGTGCATAGTTTGCATTGTGGTCACCTTTATGTTAGCATGCATCATGGCTACCATGTCACATACAGTAGAGTCACGGACTTAACTCATTCCTGTGCTTATGGAAAGAGGGTCCTTCTCTGACAGCTTTGCTCAGTGTTTGGAGGGATAAAAACCTAGATGTATTTCTAAGGTATTATATTTCTTAATGACACTATGTCCTCAGAATTAAATAATTGGACTTAAAATATTACATCTAATAATTACACTTAAATAAATCCAATGTTCTAGGATTAAGGAGTATCATGACAATATGTAGATTCAGTGGTTCATGGTGGAAAAATGAATATAACAGAAAGTCAAAGATTAGATTCAATGAGGAAACTTGATTCTGCATTAATATTGATAATTTGGAAATCAATTCGGCAGAACCATTAGTTTCATCAGAAAGAGACACAAACTGTATAGAGAGGGGCATGGACATAATACTGGTGTTCAGATGTACATCTGTGGAAAAGGATTCTGTGACTCATGGAGACCATGGAAAACAAAACTAGGATTGAGAGTCTCCAGTTCTACAGAACATGGTGTCTGCTATTGTGTCCTGGTCAGACCTGCCATGGGGCCTTTTTGACTCTTTCCCCTTTTATTTACCATGGCATCAACTGGTGTACAAGTTTGTATCACCATAAATGGCTTTTCCACGTGTAGTTTCTTGGTTTACACTTGTGGCAGAATCCACTAAGAGGATTTCATGTCTTGGGACTGGTTCTCTATGGTCTTGGATGAAATCATACTGCTTGTGGCTGTAGAAGATCCTAAAAAAATATTTTTATGAATGTTGTTTGTTATTCTGAAAACAAGGCCTCAGAATCAATGCCGGAGGGAAGTAATTATTGGATAATTCCACAGAGGAGTGAAGATTCCTGTCAGAAAGAACTTGGGATGGTTCAAGGGATAGCTCCAGTCACCAATAAAATTAGAAACAAACACTTACACATATGAGATATGTATATACATATGTACTGGACCCTGTAGAGTCCACCTTACCATGCTCATGGGTGGGCAGATACTTTGTTACTATGCGGTGCTCTTGGATTTTTATCTCCTGCTTTCTGCAGATTCCTATTCTTGTGTGCTCCTACAGAAGCAGCGAGTGCTTAGTCAGAATGAACTACAATTTAACTGGTGAAGGAAATGTGGTGATTGTGGGACTTTTCCCAGCTTTTGCTGTCTATCCACTCAACAAAACAACTGATTGGATAATGACGAAATTTAACAGAGATATTATGATTGAGTAAGTCTTTTATTTATTTATTCCTTTTCAAGGTTTGGCATTCTTATGCCCTAGGGGAAGTACAGACTCAAACATTATTCCATCTCTGTCCCATTAAGATATTTCCTAGTGACTCTTCTGGTATTTTCAAATAGAAGAAGGAATTTGTGTTTTATTCTTTCTCTTTTCTGTTGTAGACACGGAATTTCCCCCATATTCTCTGTCATGCCTATATCTCCTCAGGATTTTGATGTCTGAAATGCTAGTTCTGCAAGAGAAAGATTATATAATAGAGGATAGATAGGATATTTGAAGGGATTCTAGAGGTCTAAACACGCTCCTGTGAGAAGGGATAATGTCACTACAGTTAGTTGTTAGCAATTTCCTTGTGTGAGGCTGTAGTAACAAATATTGTCTCTGTTTGCTGCAGAAGATTTCAGAGCAGGAATGTCAGAATTAGACACTGGGACCTACTGTCTGCTATAGAAATTCCTTCGTCTGTCTCAGATCCTTCATCTGACTTCTAATATTTGTATTATCTGATAACTTATGATGTTCATCTGTTTGCTGCATATATAATATATCTGTTGTGTATTTGTTCCTTGTTATGAATGTGTTTCTATGCACACACTAAGATTGGGCCTCTGAAAGATTTTTCTAGGCATTCTCAAAGATGCAAGATTAAGACATACTGTCAGACTAATCTGCTTGAGTAACTTCAGTACTGCTAAAAAGAAACCATCATGCATGTTAGGATTTGAAAGAAGTCAGGTATATTTTATCCCAGGCTGACATGCCCATAGCTGGAGGTAACCATTTAATAAGTATCAGAAAATGAGAAGTGCAGCTTACACTCAAGTCTGAACTCAACAAAGGCAACATGGATATAGAATATATGTGTGTGTGTGTGTGTGTGTGTGTGTGTGTGTGTGTGTGTGT
>CABHPP010136155.1:0-23988 GCA_902168425.1 Peromyscus attwateri | reverse complement strand
TGTGTGTGTGTGTGTGTGTGTGTGTGTGTGTGTGTGTGTGTGTAGGAATTAGGTTGGAGGCAATGGATGGAAACCCACCTAAAACAAATATAGGACAAATGGATTGTTGTACATATGACATTCCTGTCTGCTGAAATATGGCTGTGGAGTAAGTCATCAATTCATCAGTGGAAGGGGAAAAATGTTCAAGTGTGAAATATCACTGGACATTAATGATGTTGTGATAGGTTTAGTGTAAAATGGACTTACCAAAGGTAGCTGGGAAAATTTAAAATTTTTAATTTAGATAAAATATTCTATGGAAGAGTCAACTGGCTCCAGGGATCATTGCTTACTTCATGTAAGGTTACAGTGCTGTATGGTCTACCAGACACTGGATCTTACATTCTAGGAGGAAACTCTTCTGCTTTACAGCAGGTGGTGTCCCTATTCCTCCCTGTTCCTCCTCTTCTCCTCTGATCACCAATCTCAGCAGCTCAGGCACCACTCTGAATCAGCATTAGAATCTCTTCAGATTCTACAGCAGCAACCCCATGTCTGCAAAGATCACACTTGTAATTACATGAGCTCTCTGTGGCTCGCTTGTCTAATATATACAAGAAGAGAGTGCTGTGTCAATGTTATTTGATATCTTATGAAGTCAGAAAGAAACTAAAATAAACTTATAAAGCTATAAGCATTTAACATATTTGATTAGACAAGCCATTTTCAATTTACACTTTTCATAGAGAATGAGACACATGCAAGCATATGCACTTCAAGGCTCACAGCTGATTTCATGCTTTTGATAAAATTTTTCACAATGGTGTGAGAAACTATGTGTGTAATTTGATAGAGGAATTATTCTGTCATTCTCCACTTAAATTTCCTCACTGTGGCTGAGTAAGACTATTTATCTTAATTACCATAACTACAAAACACCATAAGTCATAGAGCTAGCATTATTTTATATGGCAATAATTTTGTGTAGTCTAATTTTCTAATTGGATTTTATTTTCTAGTCAAAATTAAGAAGATGGTAAATTAATATTTGATAGGTACTGAATAATGTCTAATAAGTACAATATATGCCTACCATCTGATTAAAGCATATTAATCTACACAAGCACATGTTAATGTACACTAATAGAATCTTTATGCACAGTGATTAATTTCCCTGCAAAGTAATAATGACAGTTTCTCACTGTGTTAGAGTGCTTTTCCTTAACACTAACTTAAAAATATGGCTGACCTAGTATGTTCAAGTTGCATTGTCTCAGTTATGTGTGCATTTGTATATGAATAAATTGAAACAATTTGTATTAGAAGAATATGAAATATTATATTTTAAATTTTTTCTATTTTACTGTGGATATTTTTCAATTTATAGTTTTTCCAAATTAAAAGACATAAATATCTGCTCACTGGTTATTTGAAAACATTTTTACAATCTAATGTTTATTTTAATATAATTATTATGTGATACTGAAGGTGTAAAATAACACAAACTTTTAGTTGTTCAAGTTATATTTATCAATTATCAAAACTATTTTTCAGAAATTGCATAGATTTCCTGCTTTGCTCTAGACCTATTTTCATTAAGTTTTGAACTGTCATAGTTATCAGTAATATTTATACATGTTCATTTATCATCATGACATTGGTGTCTAGGGGGTAGAGGATGATAATTCATCATATATAAATATGTGCAGTGATTAAACTATGGAAATTAACATGTCTTTCTTTTCAATTTTAATCGTATTAATTGTCCATTTTATAACAAGCCATCTGCTATCAGAAGCAAGCATCTTACCTGCCATCATGGTGGTGCATGCCATTAATCTGAGCACTAGTGAGGCATGGGCAGGTGAACCTATGTTTTCAAGGCAAGCATGGTCTACATAGAAATTCTGGAACATGCAAGTACATATATTAAGTACTCTTTTAGATATATCTTTTAAGATTCTCTTACTTTATTAGTAGAACTGGTAAAACAACATATTTTGTAAATACCTTTTAGTGAAAAATTCATATGCAATAATATTTGGGGAAGCTATATACCCACTTGAGTTGCCCACAGTGTGTTTGTGTCTTGGTTTCCAGGAGAACAAAATGCCAAGCTCTAAGCTCTGTGCTCACAATGAGATCGAGAACCATTGTCCCATTTAGTTTTGCATTGTTGTGTACATAGTGCAAATAATATAAAGAGGTCCTTATTTAAATCATATGGACTCTGTACGTGTTTTAAAAAAGCTTTTAAACTAATACATTTTGTATTAAAATTTTATGCTCAAAATTTTGAGTCTCATATTCCATTGTTTGTTAGAAAATAGAAGGTTTCTGGGAGAGAATGCTGATATTCTGAGGATATTTTGAAAGTATTGTTTCATGTGTGTGTATAGTGGTATTCTATTTGTACTGAAATGTGATTTTATTTGTATGTTAATAAATAAAGTTGCTTAGGGGTCAGAGCTATTAGCAAGCCATAGCGAAAGCCAGGGCGGTGGTGGTGCACGCCTTTAATCCCAGCACTTGGTAAGCAGAGCTAGGTGGATCTCTGTGTGTTCAAGGATACAGCTAGCATTGGAGACACACGCCCTTGATCTCAATACCAACCATAGAAAACGTGGGAGGTCTGGACAGAGAGGCAGTGACGAGACAGCCACGTAGTTGTGTTTATAACCAATGAGAAGGAAGAACCAGAACTCTTTATAAATCAGACGCACAGGAAGTAGCTCCCTTTTCGGAGAGCTCTCTTGGCGGAAGAAGCTAGCTAGCGGAAAGCGGGTAAGCTTCTGGCTCTGACCTCTTGGGCTTTCACCTTTACATTGGCTCTGTGTTTCTTATTTAATAAGGCGGTAGGTTACATCTACATGTGTGGGCTTTTGAAGGCTGCTGTATGCATAGTGGACAAAGAGTACTTTCTGTAAATATATCCTCTATCTAGAGGTTTACAAGTCCACAGGGTGTATAAAATGTAGAGGTAAAACTGACTTATGATGTCGTTTAACCTCAGAATTTCTCTATTTAATTTTTCTCATTTTACTTGTCTGTTTTTGAAAGTGGGGTATTGAAATGACCCACAATCTCTGTGCTGGGGCTGATCTGTGCTTTAAAATCTAAGACTGCTTCACCAGTGAAGTTGGGCATTCCTTTATTTGATGTATATGTGATTAACATTGCAATACCCTGTTGTTGGATTTTTCCTTTAATGAGTACAAAGAACACTTCACTGTCTCTTCTAAATAGGACAGTTATGTCTGCTTATATTTGTTGAGATTTTTTTCTTATTTTCTTGTTGTTAGTACATCCTGACTGAAATTTTCCCTCCCTCACTCCTCCCAGTTCCCATCTTTCCTTCTCCCTCAGATCCACTCCTCCTCCATTTTCCTTCAGAAAAGAGCAGGCCTCCCAGGTATATCAACCCAAAAGGGCATAACAAATACAATAACACTAGGCACAAACTCTCATATCAAATCTGGCAGACACAACGCAATAGAAGGGAAAGGTCCCAAGAGCAAATGAAAGAGTCAAAGCCACCCACGCACCCACTGTTAGAGGTACCCTAAAAACAGTCAGCTAACAGCAATAGCATATATGCAGAGGACCTAGCACAGACCTGTTTAGACTCTGTAATTGCTGCTTTAGTCTCTGTGAGCCTCTATGAGCTCTGCTTAGTTGACTCTGTAGACCTTGTTCTCCTTGTGTTCTCGACCCCTTTGGCTCCTACAATTCTTCTTCCCCCTCTACTGTAGAGTTCTCCAAGCTCCCAGAGGAGGGATCCAATGAAATTTTCAATTTGGGCTCTCTCTCTCTCTCTCTGCCTAATGTTAGGTTATGGGTCTCGGCATCTGCTCTCATCAGCTGCCAGCAAAGAACTCTCTAATGATGACTGGGTTAGGCACCATTTATGAGTATAGCAAAATATCATTAAGAATCATTTCATTGACTTTTTTCTAGCCTAAGTCTCTGGGCTATCCAGCCTTCAGTTCCTAGTCATCTAGACAGTGACAGGCATGGGCTTCCTGCATGCCTTGGGCCTCAAATTAGAGAAGTAACTAGTTGGCCAATCCCACAAATTCTGTGTCTCCACTGCCCCAACACATCTTGAAGGGAGGATAAATTATAGGTCAAAAGTTTTTTGGCTGGGTTGGTGTTCTAATCCCAACACTGGAAGGCTTGCCTGGTTACAGAAGATGGATGATTCAGGACCCATATCTTCCATTATTAGAATTCTTTCCCTAGTGTCACCTTTATAAACTCTTAGGAACTTCTACTGGACTAAGTTGCCCACACAAAATGCAACCCAATTCCAGCCATCTCTCCAAATACTCTCTTCCTTTACCCCTACCCACAACCTGATCCCTCCTGTTTCAATGTCCACACCATGCTCCATCCCCACCCTCTGTCCACCAAAAAAATCTATTCCACTTCCCCTTCCCAGGGAGATCCATGAGTCCCCATTAGAGCCCTCCTTGCTACCTAACCTTTCTGGGTCTGTGAATTGTAGCATGATTACAATTTACTTAGCAACTAATATACACCTATAAGTGAGTACATGTCATGTTTGTCATTCTAAGTCCATGTTACATCCCAGAGGATTAATTTTTTTCTGGTTGCATCCATTTGTCTGCAAATTTCATGATGTAATTTTTTTCTAACAGTTGAATAATACTCCACTGCATAAATATAACAAATTTTCTTTATCCATTCTTTGGTTGAGGGAAATCTATATTGGTTGCAGCTTCTGGCTATTATGAATGTGGTTGAGTATGTGTATTTGTGGTAGGAGGGAGTATCATTTAGGTATAAGCACAAGAGTGGGATAACTGGGACATGAGGTAGAGCAATTCTGAATTTTCGGAGGAACTGCCATGTGAATTTCAATAGTGCTTGTATGAATTTGCACTCCCACCAGCAATGGAGGAGTGTTCCCCATGCTCCAAACACTCACCAGCATAAGCTGTCACTTCAGTTATTGATCTTAGCCATTCTGACTGGTATAAGATGGAATTTCAAAGTAATTGTGAATTATATTTCCCTGATGGCTAAGGATGTTAAAAATTTCTTTAAGTGTTTCTCAGTCATTTTGGTGTCCCCTATTGAGAATTCTCTGTTTAGATTTGTACTTCATCTTTTCATTGGATTATTTGGTTTGTTGATATCTAGTTTCTTCAGATCTTTATATATTTTGGATATTAACTCTCTATCTGAAGGAGAGTTGGTGAAAACTTTTCCCCATTCTGTAGGATGCAATCTTGTCCTATTGATGGTGCTCTTTGCATTACAGAAGCTTTTTGGTTCCATAAGGTCCCATTTATTAATTGTTGGTCTTAGTGCCAGGACTAACTATTGATGTGCTGTTCAGGTAGTCATCTCCTATGCCAATGCATTCAAGGCTAATCCACACTTTCTGTTCTGTTAGGTTCAATGTGTCTGGTTTTACTTTGAAGTCTTTGATACATATGGACTTGAATTTTATTCAGGACAATAAATGTCGATCAATTTGGATTCATCTGCCTGCAAACATATAGTTAAACCAGCACCATAGTGGAATATGCTTTCTTTTTGCATTGTGTGTCTCTGGATTCTTCATAAAAATCAGGCATGCAAAAGTGTGTGGATTTATGTCTGGGTCTTCAATTAGATTCCATTGATCATCCTATCTGTTTTTATGCCAATATCATGCAGTTTTTATTACTACAGCTCATAGCACAGTTTGAAATCAGGGATAGTGTTACCTCTGGAAGTACTTTTATTGTACAGGATTCCTTTTACTATCCTGTTTTTTTTTCCATATAAAATCAAATATTATTCTTTAAAGGTCTGTAAAAATTGTCTTGGAATTTTGATGGGGATTGTATTGAATCTGCAGATTGCTTTTGGTAAGATGGCCAATTTTACTCTGTTGATCCTACCAATTCATGAGTGTGGGAGATCTTTCTATCTTCTTATATTTTTTTCTTCAAAGAATTGAAGTTTTTATCATACAAGTCTTTCAAATGCTTGGTTGCTTACTTAGAGTTACCCCAAGATATTATCTGTGAATATTCTAAATGATGTTATTTTCCTGATTTCTTTCTCAGTACATATGTCCTTGTATGTAGGAGGGCTACTAAATTTTTTGAATTAGTCTTGTATCCAGCCACATTGCTGAAGGGGTTTATCAGGTGTAGGAGTTTTCTGGTAGAATTTTTGGGGTCACTTATGTGTATTATCAGATCATTTTCAAATACTGATACATTGAATTCTATCTTTCCAATTTATATATTCATAATCTCATTCAGTTGTCCTATTGCTACAGCTAGAACTTCAAGTACTATATTGAATAGATATGGAGAAAGTAGACTGCCTTTCTGGTCTCCAATTTTAGTGGAACTGCTTTAAATTACTCTCTATTTAACTTGATATTGGCTGTAGCCCTGCTATAATTTGACTTTATTATGTTGAGGTATGATCCTTATATCCCTACTCTCTCCAGCCTGCTTAGACTTTAGTAACGTTTGCATGGAAGCTTTTTTCCATCCTTTAACGATAATTTGGGTGCTATTATTAGTTGTGAATTGTGTTTCTTGGAGACAGCAAAAATCTGACTATTATTTTCTGATTCAACCTTTTTTCCTTTTCTCATAAGTAATATTATGAGACCACAAATATTAAAAGTTATTATTGAATGGTATATATTAATTCCTGGAATTTTGTTTGTGTTTTTAGATATTTCATTAGAGGTTTATTATTCAGACCTATTTTTCAGTACCAAGTTCTGGAATTGTTTATTGTTCCCTCTGCCAACTTGAATAAGTTTATCCTTTGCTTCAGACCTAACTTTTCCTTCACTTGCCTTTTGCAAAATAGGTCTAGTGGTCATAATTTTCTTCAACCACTTTTTATCATGAAAACTTTACCTTTCTCTATCATTATGATTGATAGTTTGGTGGGTATAGTAGTCTGGGGGAGCATTGGAGTTGGTCCATAACTTGTAGAATATCAGCCCAATCTATTCTGGTTTTCTAGTATCTACTGAAAGAACCTGTTGCTATTCTGATGGGTCCCTCTTTGAATACAACTTGATCATTCTCATTTGTAGCTTTCTATCTTCTTTCTTGGTTAGCTATATTAACTGTCACTATTGTTTTATAACATAGGAAGTTTCTTTTGTGGAACTTTATATATGGAGTTCTGCAAAATCAAATAGACTTAACATATACCTATAGAACATACCAACCAAAAACTAAAGAATATGCATTCTTCTCTGCAGTCCATTAAATTTACTCTAAAATAGACTACGTATTAGGATAAAAGCAAGTCTCTAATGTACAGGAAAATTTAAAGCACATCCTGCATGATGTCAGTCGATAAGAACTAAATCAGGATATAAACAACAAAAAAGAAAGAACACAAATTCATGGATGCTAAGTTACACAAAACTGAACCATAACTGACTGAAAGAAGAAATCTAGAAGGACATTGACATTTCTAGAATTGAATGGAATGAAATCATAACATATCAAATCCTGTGGAACACAAGGGCAGCTGTCACAAGAGAAAAATTTATGGAACTGTGAATCCAACATTACTTCATGATGACAGTCTTGGAGAAAATAGGTACAAATAGAATAAAGTCTGTTTTCTTATCAAATGAGTTTAAGGTGTTTTTCATCTCCTCTTCTACAGAACCCATCAACATGAAGAAAATACTATTGCATTTATATGAATCACTAAAAGCATGTCAACAGGGGAATTAACGTTGGCACACAAATCAAGGGACTATGTATAAAATACAAACTTAATGAAACAAAACTTTCCAAATATTATATTTTCCTTGTGAAATGTCATAATATTCTTTCATGTTTGTGGAAATTTGGTGGCTACAGAGTACAAGTTATTTTCCTCACTAGTGACTAATATTAAGAGAATGAGTAGATATATCAGAAGGTAACATGATTGCAGTGCAATATAAGAACTGAGTTTACTTTTGCAGGTCAGAAAAGCAAAATGGGGGAGGGAGCATTACAGTGCAGATGTGTAAACCTGTTGTTTTTGGAGAAATGAGGGGGAAAAGCAGGAAAAATCCAAGTTTATGTACCACAAAATACGTGTTATTAAATACGGATGAAGATAACAACCCATATTTGAAGTTTCCACTGTCTAGAATCATGTGCATGCCCACACACAACACAGAAAAATATATACACATATCACACAACACACATAAAAAATGAATTGTTATAGAAATGTCAACTGATGTTCAGACAGGTTGAATGGCCTGGAAGTTCATGAATTAAACAATGTCTTAGTAACTAGTGGCTTGATCATGAAACATTTTATTTTTCATGGTTGTGCAGATTGAAAGTTGAGTTCTAGTAGATCTGAAGACCTACTTCTAACTCATGGACAGAATTTATCATAGATATTAGGCAACTTAATCTTTGCTTACCCTCTTAGAGCTCAAGCTATTGGGAGGTTCACATTCAGGGGTTTTCACAGTCTTATAGAAATAAAACAAAGAGACTTTTAGTCATATAGGAATTTAATACAGTAGCAGCTGCTTAAAATATATACATATATGAAAGAAATCTCAATGGAATCACCAAAAAAAAAAACTGGGAAGAGAAAGCCCCAACAAAATATTTCTCACCAACAGAAAAAACTGGACAGAAAAAATGTCCAGTTCTGGGAAGGGTTAACTGAGTTGTTAGCAAAACAGCCCCCCTGGAAATGCCCCAACAACCCAGGCTACTGCCAAAGCTATTAGCTGCTCTCCACAAATTGATGATAAAGCCCCATTGCTGAAGACAACACTGCAGGACTCATTGAACATGGAGATGTTGAGCTAGTGCCTACCTAGAGTCTTTGATCCTATATGCTAGTGTTCATGGTACTGGAAGGCAGGCTGCAGGGAGATTGCATGGAGGTAAACACAAACCTAACTGTAGTCACTCCAATCTACAATGATGTCCTGCCTGCAAGATATACTGGTGCAAAAATGGCTCAAAGCTTGTGAGACCAAACAACCAACATCTGATAGGATTTTAGGTTTACTCCGTGAGATGGAACCCAACACTTCTCAGAATGTAAAGAACTTGAAACAAGATAGGCCATGGAACCAGGGGGAATCTAAATACTATTGTTTTGCTAAAGACATGTAGCAATGTAATGTCTCCTAAGGATATTCTGCAATATTCATAGATCATTGTGTCACTCAGTTATCATCAGAGATGTTCCCTCCAGCCATGGAACATTCAGTCCTAAATGAGATGTCTTCTTAAAGTCCCTTCCCTCAGGTTTCAGGGAACCCGAAAGAAGAGGAGGTGGAAAGATTATAAGAGTCAGAGAAAGTGGAAGACACTGAGGAAACAAGACTTTCTAAACATAGCAGGACTGATGAACATATGAACTCAAGAGACTGGGAAGGATGCACAGGGCCTGTACCACTAAGACAGATGGGCTGCCAGAACTGAGAGGGGAAGTGGACACAAGCCCTCATCTTTAATTCAGAAGCCAAATCCAAGTTGTTACAAGCCTCAATCACTAACCCAGTTGCAAATACAATAATTAGTTTTCGTCAAGGGAGTCTCGTTGGGTATACAAACAATTCTTAAGTGCAGGCCCCATGCTCAATAGTAGAGGGAAAACAAGAAAATAAACTTAATGGCATTTGTGGATTTTAAATTTTTTAGGATTATATGACTTTTGTGCACAATTATTGTTTCTGATTAGTTCGTTTCATGATTTTCTGTGTATGGAAATGTGTGCCTTTTCCTCTATTGTGCTTCTTGTCTTTTTCTTTGGAATCTTTCTTCTGTTTGTTTACTTATTTTATCCAATTTTGGTTTGTTTGTTTTTATTTTAATTTATCATGATTTTTCAATAGCTGTTTGTTTTCTAATGAGAGAGGAATAAAGGGCATAGATTTGAGCAGGAAGGGAATTGAGGGGAACATGGAGGAGTTGGTGGAGGGGAAACTAATCAGATTATATTGTATAAAAAAGTCTATTTTCAATTTGCTTGCACATATATTATGGTTGTGTGGTGTGAGTCTTCCTCCTAAATATTGTTCTACCTTCTGTGCAGGTTCAAGTTGAGGAACTACCAATGTATTTTGGCCATGATGTTTGCCATTGAGGAAATCAATAGCAATCCTTATCTTTTACCTAATACATCCCTGGGATTTGAGGTCCATAATGTCCCAAATGGTCAAAGGGCCACTCTGGCAACTCTTTTTGGCTCACTTTCAGGCACTGGCTATGGCATCCCTAACTATAGGTGTGCAAGAGAGAGCATGTCAGCTGCTGTACTTACAGGACCATCATGGGCAATATCTGAATACATAGGGACACTGCTGCATCTTTACAAATTTCCACAGGTGAGAGAAGGTGATGGGATAAGACATGATGTCAGCTCTGCTTGGTGATATTTCAGCTGTCTGTGAGGAAATGAGGCAAGCTTGAGTAACTCTTCATAGATAGGGAAATAAAGCAGACACTGTTGACATATCTATATTTTTGTAGCTTAGAAGAAAGAGAAGGGGAAGGAAGGGTGGAGCAGACATACCACTATTAAACCTCTAAATATTGTCTGTATTTCTGCAGGATATCAATCACACTGTAGTGTGTATGCATTAATTAAGTAAAATCAACCTTGGTTCAGGGGGCAGAGCCTGCAAATAGTTGAATGGAATTAGCCATAGAATGTTCTGATGAATCAGGAATACAGATAGAGAGACAGCACAGGAAGGGGTAGTGTGGGACATGGAATTTGGTTCTTTGTTTTGCTTTGGGATGAATGGAGACACATGTCTATTGCTGGGTCTCCAGTCAAACAGGAAGATCAGATGGATGTTCTGATCTAACAGATTTTCATCCTCACATCTGACTTCTGAGTCTTTTTTTTGGTAAATAAAATGAAAGAGACTTAGTTTAAACCTACATAGAGCAGCCACCATGTACCCAGACTGTGGGACTGGATGCCCCTCCAGGCTGCAGCCTGAGTGGCTGTTGGGGCACTTATTGTGGGGCCATGGGGCTAAAGATAGTAATTAAAGTATCAGTAGATTCATGTGCAGCTGCTGAGCTGACAGAAGAACATCACTGTATGTTCTCATAAACCCATAGGAAGACAGATTTGAACTTCAATGCAGGATTGTCCTAAAGGCTTCAAACCATTGCTGTAGAATTGAGTTCATTTTTACGACAACGTTCTTCTTTCTGATTGTTTCTCCCTACAGCTTAGTTTTGGGCCTTTTGATACTATCCTCAGTGAACAAAGCAGGTTTTCTTCCCTGTACCAGGTGGCCCCCAAGGACACATCTCTGACACTTGGCATTGTATCTTTGATGCTTCATTTCCACTGGAACTGGGTTGGGCTGTTCATCATTGATGATGACAAAGGTGCCCAGATTCTGTCAGATTTGAGAAGTGAGATGGAGAAAAATGGAGTCTGCATAGCATTTGTGGAAATGATCTTAACCATCAGGGGTTCATTTATGACCACATCCTGGAAAAATCAGGTGCAGATCCTGGAATCATCAGCAAATGTGATTATTATTTATGGGGACACTGATTCTCTATTGAGCTTAATAGTAAATATAAAGCAGAAGTTAGTCACATGGAAAGTCTGGGTCCTGAACTCACACTGGGATCATTCCAGATTTGATAACTATTTCCTGTTAGATGCATTACATGGGACCCTTATTTTTTCACACCATATGGAAGAGATTATTAATTTTACGGATTTTGTTCAGACAGCCAACCCTTCCAAATACCCAGAAGACATTTATCTTCATGTATTATGGCACTCATTCTTCAATTGCTCATTTTTGAGGAAAAACTGTAAAATTGTGGATAACTGTCTGCCTAATGCATCCTTGGGATTCTTGCCAGGGAACATATTTGACATGGCCATGAGTGAAGAGAGTTACAATGTGTACAATGCCATCTATTCTATAGCCCAGAGTCTACATGAGATGACTCTCAACCAAGTACAATTTCAAACTCTTGGAAATGGAAAAGAGATGGTATTCTTCCCATGGCAGGTAATGTCACTCCTGTGGTATTATAACATCAGCAAGATGCCACTCTAAGGGTTTATAAATGCACTAAAACTAGACAATACATAGTTTAGATTATTTTCTCAAAATTTATGAGAGAGACTGTGCAAGGAGGAGTCTTTTTTAAATCGATATGTAGTTGTATTGCAAGGGGTCATACAATATTTCCAGGGTAAATTTTTCAATACGAAATGTCCATTAACCCCAGAGATTTCACACAACAGAAAACACACAGAGAATTGTCACAATGGACATGGATGCTTCTAAAATGCTTATGTTACATAAATGAACACTCATAAAATCATTCATTTTACATAGTGAATCTCTAAGTATTTTCAAAACTTAATTGGATGTTACTAAATTTTCTTTTTTATTTTATTTATTTTATATGGGCATTAGTGCTTTGAATGCATGTATGTCTGGTGAGGGGTTCGGTTCCCCTGGACTTGGAGTTACAGACAGTTGTAAGCTGCCATGTGAGTTCTGGGAATTGAACCCTGGTCCTCTGTTAGAACAGTCAGTGCTCTTAACCTCAGAGCCATCTCTCAGGCCCAGGTGTGACTATATTTTAAAAGAAGGTGGGAGTTTTCTCCATGCACATATATGATTTAGGAGTGCTTAGTTCTGTTTTCTAATGGAACTAATTGGAATATTTTAGAACCATAATGATGTTTCCATTATCTTTGGGTATAATTTGATTGATATGAGTAATACCTGTATTAAAAGTGCTTTTCACAATAGGGATTAAAATCAAGAAGAGATGTTGCCTAATTCTGCCTCTGTTGTACCTCTCTGGAGTTCATGTATCATAACAGCATGCATCTCTTCCAGCTTCACCCATTTCTAAAGAACACTGAACTCATCAATCATGCTGGAGACCAGGTGGTTTTGGATTATAAAAGGAAATCACATGCAGAATATGACATTCTCAATTTTTGGAATTTCCCAAAAGGTCTTGGGATAAATGCAAAAGTAGGAACATTTTCTCCAAATGCTCCAGAGGGCCAGAAATTGTCCTTATCTTCTCACATGATACAGTGGGCCACAGGATTAACAGAAGTGTGTTTCATCTTACTTCACTATTTTGACCTGTATGTAAATTTCAAAAAACATGTTTATGCCCACAGAGGACCCATTTATAGACACATGATAACCACCACTATAAAAAATTCTCTTCATATCCAACTTTTCTGGATGAACTATATGTTTTCCAATCTGGCCATTTATTTAATATGGATTTTCATCATTATCACAGATCATCTGACAAAAGATTTATTTGATCTCATTTTGAAAGTTTTCAGCCAATGGTCAGTTGCCATTTGTTTTTCTCTTGGGATCCCGCCAAGCCTCTGCAGTCCCATAGCCCACTTATAACATAAACATACAGACACTTATAATTATTTAAACTGCTTGGCCATTAGCTCAGGCCTACTGTTGTCTAGCTCTTTCTCTTGTACTCAGCCCATTTCTGTTAATCTATATGTCACCACATGTTCCGTGGCTTTAACTGCTGCCTTTACATGCTACTCCCTGTACGGCAGACTGGCTTCTCCTCCAGACTCCACCTCACAGCCTCTCCTCTCTGTTTGTCCCGCCTATCCTATACTTCCTGCCTGGCTACTGGCCAATGAGCGTTTTATTTATTTAAACATACAGGACATCCTACAGCAGGCCTTTTGCTTCTAGGCCCCTGTCAAGACAGAAGACCATGAGGAAAATATTTAGATGTGGTAGTTGTTGGTTTTGCTGTTGCAAAAAGGCTACTTAACAAACAGTATGGGAGGTTTTCCTTGTGTCATAGTTTGAGGGTATATTCATTCACTGCAGGAAGTCATGTTTTAAGGTGGTAGAGATAGCTGTTCACATTGCATCAACAGTCAGGATGCAGAGAAAGCTGAATGCTACTGTTATCATCCTTTCTTTCTTTACATTCATTAGGGACCAGGACCAAAAACTTGAGATCGCCCACTTTAGAGAAGTTTTTCACCTCAAGTAACCTAATGTAGAAAACCTTTCACTATAGTTCTCCTAGATTGTTTTCCACAAAGGTTGTAAGATGAACCACTACCATGGAAGACAAGATGAATACGTGGCATGGAAGAAAAAAATTATTTGCCTTTCTATCCAGGAGTCAAAGACAATAGGTTGTAGTCTCATCAAGCCATGCTACCAAGGACCTAAACTCTTAGTTTTATGCCTCATCTCATAATCTTTCAACAATTTGCCAATAAAATGATGTTATTAGGGTCAAGCATTTACCACATGGTCCTGTAAATGATGCACTTTAACAATAAAAAATTCAACTGTATGAATTTAGAAATATTAACATAAATAAATTAACAGTTCTATATTCAAAAACACTCTGTTAGAGATTCCATAAAACATGGCCATTTGCTAACATTCATTTTATTATTCTCAGATTCCTCAGTCTGTATGCAGTAAGAGCTGTCATCCTGGATTCATGAAAACCCACCGAGAGGGTGAGGCTTCCTGTTGCTTTGACTGCAAGCAATGTCCAGAGAATGAGATTTCCAATGTGACAGGTACATTTCAATCATGCAGAAAACATTCACAGAAAATATCCACATCTGCAATATCCAAGCAAATGAAAAGTATCTGTAAGTGAATTGCAATCAGTTCACTTCAGTGAAGACAATCGATTTTCTTCCTCCCAACTGTTAGAAAACAACAGGTTGCAATTCATTTTTTCCCACTAGAAAAACACACTCGTGGCATTGAAATTCATACCTGCTTTGTGTTCTTGACTCCTTGTGGACATGTCTGTCTACAGAAAACCACTCTTCTCATACCAGTGCAGCATGCTGCGTGTCATCATGCACTTTGTCTCTGTTTCTTCTCTATTGCTGTGGAAAGGCACTATAACCAAGCAACTTATAAAGAAGACATTTAATTGGCTTACAATTTCAGATTGTTAAGGGTCCATTAAGGCACAGCAGAGGCATGTGTGGTAGATTGATGAGATAGGCCCCCAAAGGTTCATATGCTTGCATACTTGGCCTACAGGTGTGAAACTGTTTGGGAAGGATTAGGATATGTGGCCTTGTTGAAGGAGGTCTGTCATTGATGGTGGAAATAGAGAGTTCAAAGCCTGCTTCATTCCCATTTATGTCTCTCCTCTCTGTCTCTCTCTCCTCTCTGTCTCTCTGTCTCTCTCTCCTCTGTCTCTCTCTGTCTCTGTCTGTCTGTCTGTCTGTCGGTCTGTCTCTCTCTCTCTCTCTCTCTCTCTCTCTCTCTCTCTCTCTCTCTCTGTGTGTGTGTGTGTGTGTGTGTGTGTGTGTGTGTATCATGCCTATAAATCAGATGTAAGCTTTCAGCTATTTTTCCTGCTCCATTCCTTCCTTCCTGCAGCTTGCCATGTTCTCCATCTGGAACTGTGAGCCTACAATTATATCCTTTCTTTTACTAGTTGTCTTTGTTATGATGTCTCATCACAGCAATAGAAATTTAACTAAGACGGCATGACAACAGGAACAATTGAGACTTTACATACTGATTCACAAGTAGGAGACAGAGAAGACACACTGTGAATGACAAGATCCTTAAAATCTTTCCACAGCAACAGGCCTCTCTCAAAAAGGTCCACATCTCCTAATCCTTTCCAAATAGCTCCACCAGTTGAGGACAAGTCATACAAATATGTGATGTAAGGGGGAACATTCTCACTCAAACCACCACAGTTTTCTCCCTTATACCCAAAGACTTGTGAACATATGATTGTTTTATTTTTTTTTACTTTAATTCAATTTTATGATGATTCTATATATTATACAATACATCCTGAGAACAGCCTCCCTGTCCTTCCCTCCACCCAGCCACACACGCTACCTCCCCTTCTTCCACAGATCCACAGTATTTTTTTCAGTTCCTTTCCAAAAATGACAGGCCTCTGAGTGGTATCAACTGAACTTGACATAACAAGATGCAATAAGACTGAGCATAAACTCTCATATCAACGCTGGACCAGACAACCCAGTAGGATGAAAGAGTCCCATGTGCAGACAAAAGATAACCCCACTTCCAACTGTTAGGAGTCCCACAAAAAATCTCAAGCTAAAATAAATTCAGCATGTATTCAGAAGGCCTAGCACAGACCCATGGAGGTTCACTGATTGCTGCTTCAGTCTCTGTGAGCCCCTATGAGCCCTGCTTATGTGATTCTTCAGGTCATGATCTCCTGGTGACTTCAACCTCTCTGGCTCCTACAATCCTTCCTCCTCCTCTTCTGTGTTGTTTACCAAACTTCCTATAATGTTTGGCTGTGGGACTCTGTATCTCATTGGCTGCTGGAGTAAATCTTCCTGATGATGATTGGGCTAGGCACCAATCAATTTCATTGACTTTTTTTATTTCTTTACCTTTTTTTCTTTTCAGTAGTGTTTGGTTCTCTTCTAGGTATCTGAGCATTCAGCTTCATGTTCCTCGCCATCCAGGCAATGTCAAGCATGGGCTGTTTCTCATAACTTGGGCCTCAAGACAGATCAGTCACTGATTGGCCACCCTGTAAGCTCTGAGCCACCACTGCACCAGTACAGTTTGTTGGCAGGGCAGGTTGTGGGTGGAAAGTTTTGTGGCTGGATTGGTGTCCAAGTCCCACCAATGAAAGCCTAGCCTGGTGAAATAAGATGGCTAGTTTAGGCTCCATATCCTCCATAACTAGGTGTCCTCTTAAGGGTTACCCTCATAGCTTCCAGAAAGTATCCACTGCACTAGATTTCCACATAGTTCCCTATATATTCACCTATTCCAGTAGTCTGTCCTTATACTCTCTCCCTGTGTCCCTCATTCTGCACCTGATCCCTCCTGTTCTCATCCCCACCTGCCCCCAGTACACCCACAAAAATCAATTACATTTCCCTTTCCCAGGGATGTCCATTTGTCACCCCTAGAGCCCTACTTGTTACTTAGCCTCTCTATGTATGTGGAATGTAGTGTGATTATCCTCTACTTAACAGCTAATGCTCACTTATAAGTAAGTAAATATCTTGTTTGTCTTTCTTATTCTGGATTACCTCACAAAGTATGTTTTCTTTTCCTACTTCCATCCACTAACCAGCAAATTTCATGATGTCTTTTTTTTTCTAACAGATGAATAATACTCCCTTGTGTAAATGTACCACATTTTCTTTTTCCAGTCTTTGGTTGAGGGATATCTAGATTATTTCCAGTTTCTAGCTATTATGAATAACATTGCTGTGATCAGGGTTAAGCAAGTTCCTTTATGAGAGGATGGAGTGTCCTTTGAGTATGTGCCCAAGAGTGGTATAGCTGAGTCTTGAGATAGGTCAGTTCCCGATTTTCTGAGTCACTATATTTGTTTTATAATGGCTGTACAAATTTTCACTCCCACCAGCATGGAAGAGTGTTTTCCTTGCTCCGTGTCTTCACTAGCATAAGTAGTCACCTGTGTGATTGATCATAGCCATTCTGACTGGTGTAAGATGGAATCTCAAAATCTTTTTGGTTTGCACTTCCCTGATGGCTAAGGATGTTGAACATTTCTTTGAGTGTTTCTCAGCCATTTTGGTTTCCTCTATTAAGAATTCTCTGTTTAGATTTATGTCTTATCTTTTCATGTGATTATTTGGTTTGTTGATGTCTAGTTTCTTTAGTTCTTTATATCATTTGGATATTAGCCCTCTATTTGATGTAGAGTTGGTGAAAATTTTTCCCATCTGTAGGCTACCATTTTCTCCTATTTATAGTGTCCTTTGCCTTACAGAAGCTTATCAGTTTCATGGGCTTCCATATTTTGGATGTTGATCTTAGTGCTTGTGCTATGGGTGCTCTGTTCAGGAATTCATCTCCTGTGCCAAAGGGTTCAAGGCTACTCCCCACTTTTTATTCTGTTAAGTTCAGTGAATCTGGTTTCTTTTTCAGTGAGTCTGTGTTTATGTTGAGGCTTTTGATCCATTTGTACTTGAGTAGTATGCAGGATGATGATTATAAATCTATTTGCTTTCATCTACATTCAGAAATCCAGTGAGATCAGGACCATTTGAGGACTATGTTTTCTTTTTTCCATTGTGTCTCTCTGGCTTCTTTATCAAAATTCAGGTGTCCATAGGTGTGTGGATTTAAATCTGGGCATTCTATTAGACTCCATTGATCAACCTATCTGTCTTTATGCCAATACTTTATGGATTTTGCTACTACAGTTCTGTAATAGAGTTTTAAATCAGGGATGGTGATAGCTCCAGTAGTTCTTTTATTGTACAAGAATGTTTTAGCTATCCCGGGTTTTTGCTTTGCCATATGAAATCGAGTCTTGTCCTTTCAACTCTGTAAAGGGTGGAATTGTGTTGCAATTTTGACATGGATTACATTGAATCTGTAGATTGCTTTGTTAAAATAGCCATATTTTCCTAGGTTGAACCTGTTGATCCATGAGCATGGGAGATCTTCCCATCTTCTTAGGTAGTCTTCATTTCTTTCTTCAAACACTTGAAGTTTAAGTTATTCAAGTCTTTCACTTGCTTGGTTAGGGTTACCACAAAAGATTTTATCTTGTTTATGGCTATACTGAAGGGTGTTGTTTCCCTGATTTCTTTCTCAAACACTTTGTAATTTGTAAAGGAGAGCTACTGAATTTTTTAATTAAATTTGTATCCAGTCACATTGCTGAAGAGGTTTATCAGCTGGAAGAGGTCCCTGATAGAATTTTGGGGTCAATTATGTATACTATCATATCATCTGCAAATAATGATACTTTCATTTCTTTATTTCCTTCCAATTTGTATGCTCTTTATCTCCTTCAGTTGTCTTATTGTTCTAGCTAGAACTTCAAGAACTATATTGAGTACTTTTAGAGGAAGTGCACAACTTGTCTTGCTCCTGAATTTAGTGGAATTTCTTTGAGTTTCTCTCCATCTATTTAATGTTGGCTATAGATTTGATGTAAATTGCCTTTGTGATGATTAAGTATGTTACTTGTATTCCCTAATCTCTCTAAGACTTTCATCATGAAGGGTGTTGGATTTTGTCAAAGGATTTTTCAGTATCCAATGAGATGATCATATGCAATTTTCTTTCTTTCAGTTTGTTTATATGGTGATTATATTTACTGATTTTCTTTTTTCACATTTTTAAAATTTATTATATAATTTAATTTAATTTTACATATCAGCCATGGATTCCCCTGTCCTCCCTCTTCCAGCCACCCCCTCCCTACCCCCATTCCCATCTCCTCCAGGGCAAGGACTCCCCTGGGGATTTAGCACAATCTGGTAGATTCAATCAAGGCAGGTCCAGTCCCCTCCTCCTTTTGCCCAGGATGAGCGAAGTGTCCCTGCATAGGCCCCAAGTTTCAAAGAGCCAGCTCATGCACTAAGGACAGGTCTCGGTCCCATTGCCTGGGGGCCTCCTATCCAGAGGGCCTGATCCAGTTGGGGGCTCCTTAGCTATTGATTCATAGTTCATGTGTTTCCACTAGTTTGGCTATTTGTCCCTGTACTTTTTCCAATCATGGTCTCAACAATTCTCACTCATACAAACCCCTGCTTTTCTCACCGATTGGACTCTTCTTTGAAGATCTGTCAGAATTCTGTGCTGAAACCATCTGGTCCTGGGCTTTTTTTGGTTGGGAGACTTTTAATGACTGATTCTATTTCCTTAGGGGTTATTGGACTATTTAAATAGTTTATCTGGTCTTGATTTAACTTAGGTATGTGGTACCTATCCAGAAAATTATCCATTTCTCTTAGATTTTCCAATTTTGTGGAGTAGAGGTTTTTGAAGTATGACCTGATGATTCTCTGGATTTCCTCAGTGTTAGTTGTTATGTCTCCCTCTTCGTTTCTGATTTTGTTAATTTGGATGCTCTCTCTCTGTCTTTTGGTTAGTTTGAGTAAGGGCTTGTCTATCTTTGTTTCATTAATTCTTTGTATTGTTCTCTTTGTATCTATTTTATTGATTTCAGCTCTCAATTTGATTATTTCCTGGATTCAGTTCCTCTTGGGTGACTTTGTTTCTTCTTGTTCTAGAGCTTTCAGGTGTGCTGTTAAGTCACTAGTGTGAGATTTCTCCAACTTCTTTATGTGGGCATTTAGTGCTATGAATTTCACTCTTAGCACTGCTTTCATAGTGTCCCATAATTTTGGGTATGTGGTGTCTTCATTTTCGTTGATCTCTAGGAAGTCTTTAATTTCTTTCTTTATTTCTTCCTTAACCCATTGGTGATTCATTTGAGTATTATTCAGTTTCCATGAGATTGTAGGCTTTCTGTAGTTTTTGTTGTTGTTGAAATCTAACTTTAAACCATGGTGGTCTGATAGAACACAGGAGGTTATTCCAATTGTTTTGTATCTGTTGAGATTTGCTTTGTGGCCATGTGATCGATTTTAGAGAAGGTTCCATGGGGTGCTGAGAAGAAGGTATATTCTTTTTTGTTTGGATGGAATGTTCTGTAGATATCCATTAAGTCCATTTGAGCCATGACATCAGTTAAGTCCTTTATTTCTCTGTTAAGTTTCAATTTGGCAGACCTGTCCAGTGGTGAGAGTGGGGTATTGAAGTCTCCCACTATTAATGTGTGGGGTTTGATGTGTGATTTAAGCTTTAGTAGTGTTTCTTTTACATATGTGGGTGCCCTTGTATTTGAGGCATAAATGTTCAGAATTGAAACTTCATCTTGGTGGATCTTTCCTGTGGTGGGTATGTAATGCCCCTCTTGATCTCTTTTGATTGATTTTAGTTTGAAGTCTATTTTGATGGATATTAGGATGGCTATACCCGCTTGCTTCTTAAAACCATTTGATTGGAAAGACTTTTCCCAGCCTTTTATTCTTAGGTAGTGTCTATCTTTGAATTTGAGGTGAGTTTCTTGTATGCAGCACAAAGATGGGTCCTGCTTTTGTATCCATTCTTTTAGGCTGTGTCTTTTTATAGGTGAATTAAGTACATTGATATTAAGGGACATTAATGACAAGTGATTATTCATTCCTGTTATTTTTTGGTGGTAGTGTGTGTGTATTTCTCTTCTTTGGAGTTTACTGCTGTGGTGTTATCTGTTGCCTGTGTTTTTGAGGGTGTATCTGACTTCCTAAGGTTGGAATTTTCCTTCTAGTGCTTTCTATGGAGCTGGGTTGTGGATAAGTATTGTTAAATTTGGCTTTGTCTTGGAATGTCTTGTTCACTCCGTCTATGATGATTGAAAGTTTTGCTGGGTATATTAGACTAGGCTGGCATCCATGGTCTCTTAGTGTCTGCATTACATCTGTCCAGGTCCTTCTGGCTTTCAAAGTCTCCATTGAGAAATTGGGTGTTATTCTGATGGGTTTGCCTTTATAAGTCACTTGGCCCTTTTCCTTTGCTGCTCTTAATATTCTTTCTTTATTCTGTACGTTTAGTTGTTTAATTATTATGTGGCAAGGGGACTTTGGGGGGATCTAGTCTGTTTGGTGTTCTATAGGCTTCTTGTATCTTCATAGGCATTTACTTCTTTAAGTTGGGAAAGTTTTCTTCTGTGATCTTGTTGAAAATATTTTCTGTGTCTTTGAGTTGGTATTCTTCTCCTTCGTCTGTCCCTATTATTCGTAGGTTTGGTCTTTTCATGGTGTCCCAGATTTCTTGGACATTTTGTGTTATAAATTTTTTGGCATTGGTATTTTCTTTGACTGATGAATCCATTACCTCTACTGTATCCTGTACACCAGAGATCCTCTCTTCCATCTCTTGTATTCTGTTGGTTATGCTTGCATCTGTGTTTCCTGTTCATTTACTCAGATTTTCTATTTTCAGCATTCCCTCTGTTTGTGTCTTCTTCATTTTTTCTATTTCCCTTTTCAGGTCTTGGACTGTTTCCCTCATCTGTTTCATTGCTTTTTCATGGTATTCTTTCAGGGATTTTTTGTTTCTTCTGCTTTATTTGTCTTTTCCTCTTTTTTTATAGTGTTCTTCCCATTTTTTATTTGACTTTTCATGTTCTTTATTGATTTCCTCCACTTTTCTGTTTGTCTTTTCCTCCATTTCATTTTTGATTTCTTCTTTAAAAGGCTCTAGCATCTTCATGATGTTGTTCTTGTGGTTGCTTTCTTCTGCTTCTTCTATTTTGTAATGTTCAGGTCTTGCTGTTGAAGGAGGGCTAGGTTCTGGTGATGCTGTATTGCTCTTTATTTTGTTGTATGTACTTCTGCCTTGATGTCTGCCCATCTCCTGTGGATTCATTCTTGGTCTTATCAGTGCTCTTGGTTCAGTCTGAGCTGGCAGATTCCACATTTCAGGAAGCCTCTCTTGGTCTAATGAGAGGTGATGGATTCTGCTTCTCAGAAAGCCACTCTTGGTCTAATTAGGGCTGGCAGATTCCCTGTCTCCTGAGTTTACTCTTGGTCTAATGACAGCTCTTTGTCCAATAGGAGCTCTCTCTTTCTCTGGGCTGGATGGAAGCTCTCTGGGTCAGATGGGAGCTCTCTAGGCCAGATAGGAGCCCTTTGGGCCAGATGGGAGCTCTGGGCCAGACGGGAACTAGGGGCTGGTCACCAAGTCTCAGGAAGTGATGGGGGTCTCGGGTGGATGGTTGTGGGGGCAGGGCGTGTAGATTGCAGGGTCTGCTGGAAGCGAGGAGGTCTTGGAGAAAGGAAACCTTCCAGTAGGTGCCATGCCTGATTGCCAGAAACTGGGGCTAAGTTGGGAAGGTCTTCCAAGGGAACAGCTAATGCCCAGGGATGGGCAATACATAGATACTACTATTCAGAGTTATGAAGACCGTGTCACTGATGAAGTGATTCAAGGCTGCAAGAATTTAAGAATTTTAACTCATTCAGGTTCCTTCATAGAATGAAGAAACTGAGAGAACACGATGAATTTTATGAATGTAGATGCATTTAGAATATGAGAACATTATATATGATTTCAAAGGACATTCTCTCTATCACACTGAAGTCTCATGCCCTCTTAAGAATGGAGATGTATTAATTAAGAGGCAATGACAGAGTGAAATTAGGTTCATGTGATGTAACCCAGTGCTCTAGTGACTTGTAAATCAGATACAACAGTGTTACTCAAGGTGAGGATACCATATGACTAACAACAGAGAAAGCATTGGTGCTGCTTATTTTCTGTCAGCATGATGTAGAAGGCAAATTGAGTTTAATCCTTCTGTATTTGTATGTGAAACAAAGCAAGATGGTTCATTTATCATTGCAATGTTCTGCAGCAGGTAAGTGACTTAGAATAAAAGGGGAAACCTGAGTAAGCATTCATAATCACCTGCATTTCTGCCAGATGTGGATCAGTGTGTGAAGTGTCCAGAAACTCACTATGCAAATAATGAGAAGAGCCACTGTCAACATAAGACTGTGACATTTCTGGCCTATGAAGACCCCTTGGGGAAGATATTCAGTGCCATGTCCTTGGGTTTCTCCTCACTCACAGCTGTTGTTCTTGGGGTGTTTCTGAAACACAGAGACACTCCTATTGTCAAGGCCAATAACCGGCATCTCAGTTATATCCTGCTTATCACTCTCATCCTCTGTTTTCTCTGTCCCTTGCTTTACATTGGCCATCCTAGCACAGTTACCTGTATCCTACAGCAGAACATATTTGGACTTCTGTTCACTGTGGCTCTTTCCACTGTGATGGCCAAAACTCTCACTGTACTTATAGCCTTCAAGATCACGACTCCAGGGAGAATGAGGAGGTGGCTGCTGATAACAAAAGCCCCTTACTTCATCATTCCCATCTGCACACTGCTGCAAGTTGTTCTCTGTGGAATCTGGCTGGCAACCTCTCCTCCATTTATTGACAAAGATGCTCATTCAGAACATGGACACATCATCATCATTTGTAACAAAGGCTCAGCTATTGCCTTCTACTGCATTCTGGGATACCTAGGAACACTGGCTATAGGCAGCTACCTTATGGCTTTTTTGTCCAGGAATCTACCTGACACATTCAATGAAGCCAAGTTCCTGGCTTTCAGTATGCTGGTGTTCTGTAGTGTCTGG
>CABHPP010136153.1:17639-43721 GCA_902168425.1 Peromyscus attwateri | reverse complement strand
GTGGTGGTGCACGTCTTTAATCCCAGCACTTGAAGGCAGAGGCAGGTGGATCTCTGAGTTCAAGGCCAGCCTGGTCTACAGAGCAAGTTCCAGGACAGCCAGGGCCACACAGAGAAACCCTGTCTGAAAAAAGAAAGAAAGAAAAAAATGAGAAGAAGGAAAATATGAAACAGATCCTTCTTCTTTCTGTCTAGCTCTTGCTTATATACTTTTTGGTTATTTATTTCAAATTTGAAGTTTTTTCTAGCTACAAATGCTTAGCATTTTGCCAACAACTAAATAATTGTCCATTGTTCACTTCCTTGCAGAACCTCACACTGGCTTCCATGTTGCTTTTAAAATGCTGGATGCAGATGGCAATGAGATGATTGAAAGGAAGGAGTTTGTCAAGGTGAGCACATGCTTGGTCGGGGTTGTCAGAACACTGGTGCTTGTGCAGTGATTGTGCATTTCCTTCAAAGTCAGAACAGTAGTCACCGTTCGCACATGAACTGTCGAACCATTTGCATGTTTAAAAACTATTTTCTGATGGTGCAGCACTTCAGAGCACTAGCAGCTCTTGCAGAGGACCTGGGTTCCATTCCCAGCACCCACATGACAGGTTTTGACTGTCGCTCCAGTTCCAGATCTGATGCCCTCTTCTGACCTCTGCAGGCACCAGACACTCATGGTGCACAAACATACATGCAGACAAAACACTCGTGTGTGTGTGTGTGTGTGTGTGTGTGTGTGTGTGTGTGTGATATATATAGATAGATAGATATAAATATAGATATAGATATAAAATAAAAACACTTTCTGAAATACAGTCTTAGAAAAATTGACAAGTGACTAGAGCATAAGGTTCTAAAAGGAGAGATGACCTTTGAGCATTTGTATTTTCAGGACTTTAGTACATAATTATACAGTAAAAGGGGCTTTATAGACCATATATATGCTTTAAAGAATACATGTTAGAGATGTGTTTTAAATTATTCTCATATCAAAAACAAATAATAGAAAGGGAAGCCTTTGTGAAGAATAATATGCCAAAAAATATGAATTAGCACAAATTTTTTAGAAACTGGGTATAGCTAATATTTGGAAGACTGTAAGTACAGCTAAGTGTTTAATAATATTTTTTCTAAGGACATAGTTCTAAACCTCCAAACAGTGAATTCCTCCAAACAGTGAATTCCACTCTGTTTCCTAAAAGCTGGTGCTGATGTGAAAGAAATACCTCAGTGCAAACTGTTAGGTGTGCTCTGTCATTAAATGCAGAGGGAGAAAATGTGTATGGATACCTGGAACGAATTTAGTAGATTATAGGCATCAATGATAAACCAATGAGGATATGTGAATGACAAATTATGTGTGTACATACATGACTGATTTGTGGCATTTTGATTTGTGGTGTTTTGTTCAGTTGGTTGGTTGGTTGGTTAGTTGGTTGGGTTTAGGGGTTTGGGGTTTTGGTGGGTTTTTATTTTTTTTTTTTTGTTTTGTTTTGTTTTGTTTTTTCCAAGAAAAGGTGTCTCTGTGTGGCTCTAGCTGTCCTGAACTCACTCTGTAGATCAGGCTGGCCTTTGCCTCCTTAGTACTGGTGTTAAAGGTGTGGGCCACTATGCCCAGCTGAGGAGGTGTAAAGCAAATAGCACTCTATTTATTTATTTGTGTGTGTGTGTGTGTGTGTGTGTGTGTGTGTATTGCTAGAAACAAGATGATGCTCGGGTTGAAAAACAAAATTACCATCTGCTTTGGAAGTCAAATACATGCTTAGCATATTGCTTGAGAATTTTATTCCTAGATCTGTAGTCAAAGAAAAGAGACTATATAGGTGAGTGTGGTGGCTCAAGCCTATAATCCCAATATTTAGTAAATTTAGAAGGATTGCCATGAGTTCTAGGCCAGCCAAGGCTGTAGAGTAAATTCTAAACCAGCCTGGGCTACAGTGAGAGACCTGTCTCAAAAACACAAAATAGCTAGCAAGTGAATCTCTGTAAGATGAAGGCCAGCCTGGTCTATATACCAAGTTCCAGGCCAGCTAAAGCTACGTAGTAAAACCTTATCTCAAAAAATAGTAAAGATAGAAAACATATGTTCCCCCAGGACCTGAATATGAATACACATAGCAGCTTTATTCATAATAACCCCAATCCGGGAGCAACCAAAATGTTTGTCAAGTGACTAAATAAATAAACGTTGTTTATGTAGTAGAATTCTACTCAGCAGCAAAAAGGGACAGAGTATTAAGTAATCAACAATACGGATGAATTCAAATGAAAGAAAAAGTCCAAACTTCTGGTTCTGTGTGTATATAGTTCTCCATGTCTATACTCAAAGAAAGCAGACCCCTGGTTGACTCAGCCAGGAAGGAGTAAGGGTCGATCGATTGCCTACAAGAGGAAAGGGAGAGAGAAGAAATGCTGAACATACTTCAAGTCTTGATCACTGGTGCTTACGTGGCTATGTAAGGTGTATTTTGTTCTGTGTAAATTACACCTAGTAAAATTTTTTGACACAGTTCCATACCATAACTTTGAAAATGGTTTATTTTGTGCAAGAAACTATTGCAAAGTCTTGGAACAGAGGAAGAGCAGAAAAAGACTGAGGTAGAGAATGAACTGTAAAAGAGTGGAACCCCTCAAAAAGTAGGCTTGCCAATGCTTCACATCTGTAGGAGTGATCCAGAGCAGATGTGTCCATCCTAGCATGTGGGCAACAAGGGCAGATGGTAGAAAGCTGAGTAGGCTGTAGCGTGGCTGGTGGCTCCTCAGGGTTAAAGTGCAGAGACCATTTTACCAGAAGTGACCAGGAGTGGTTCTTCTGTTCATTCTAAAAGTTTGTTAAGGGGGGGGGGGGGTGTCACTTTTTAGAAATTAAAGCCCTAGGCTAGGGAGATGGTTCAGTGGCTGAGAGTACTGGCTGCACAAGCCTGAGGACCTGGATTCAGATCACCAGCACCCATATACGGCCATGCATGTCTGTGACACCAGTGTTGGGGGATGAAGCTAGGTGGATCCTGGGAACTTGCTGACCAGCCAGGCTAACAGAAACCGGTGAGAGACTCTGTCTCTAGGGAATAGGATAGAGTGACAGAAAAGGACATCCGTCATGGTGCTCTGGCCTCTGTACAAACACAGGTGCACACACATACCTGCAAATATGCATGTATATACCACATACACCTGCCACAGTAAATAAACAAAAATACCTCTGTAACAAACACATGATTAAGTTAAATGTCTGATCTAGAATGAAGGCTTTTCAGTTGGATAGACTAATTGACACTCCTTGTTACTTTTCTTGCCTAGATCTAGATGGATGTATGTATGTAGTCTCTGCAGCAGCCAGTGTCGTTTTCTTTGAAGTGCAGCAAAGAGCACTCAGGAGACTAAGGCCAAAAGATCATGAAGTTCACACCAGCACAAGCAAGACCCTGTCCAGAAAAAATGTTTCACTATAAAGTGCAGCAAATATGTAAAGGTACTTGGCAAAGCAATCTAAATAAAGAATCCTTATAGATTTTTATTATTTTTTCCAGCCATTACAAGTCTACCCTTAGGAACTAGTAGCAGATTTATCAGCAGTATGCATTTATCACAGCTCAGAAGCTTTCTAGAAATAGTTCTCCTCAGTCTCATTTCCAGTGGTGGAAGTAATTAGATTGCCAAGAGCAGTAAGCAGAGTCCTAGAGAATCCAGAGAGCCCAAGAGAAAGGCAAGCAAATCTTGGAAAGAAAGGAGGGGTGTAGGGAATGTTTAACACCGTTCCTTCTAGAGTGGTCGAATGGACGGGCTGAGTGGAGACATCTGAGGTTTTGTGGGTCAGCAGAATTATAGAAACATTTCAAAAGAGAGGTAAGTGGCCTGGATAGATAGCTCAGCAGTTGAGAGCATTTTTTTTTTCTCTTGCAGAGGACCCAGGTTCAGCTCTCAGAACCTAATGGTAGCTCACAACCATCTGTAACTCCAGTTCCAAGGAATCCTATGCCCTCTTCTGACATTCACAGGCACCAGGCATACACATAGTACACATACATACATGCAGACAAAACATTCATACACATAAATAAAATCATTTAAAATTTTTTCAAGAGAAGTAGAGCCTGGAGAATAAATAGGAAATGCAAAATGCTATCAATAAATTTAGGAAAGTACTTTGAGATTTTTTTTTTACTTGTGTATGTATACATATACACATGCATGGTATATATATATATGGAGCACACACATGCCATGGGGCATGTATCATAGGACAGCTTACAGGAGTCAATTCTCTGCCTCCACTGTGGATCCCATAGTTCAAACTCAGGTCACCAAGCTTGCCTTTGACACTCTGAGCCATCTCTCCAGCACCCGTTTTGAGATATATGATGATTTAAAAAGGAACTTAAAGCCGGGCGTTGGTGGTGCACGCCTTTAATCCCAGCACTCGGGAGGCAGAGGCAGGCGGATCTCTGTGAGTTCGAGGCCAGCCTGGTCTCCCAAGCGAGTTCCAGGAAAGGCGCAAAGCTACACAGAGAAACCCTGTCTCGAAAAACCAAAAAAAAAAGGAACTTAAGTTAAAGCTAAGGAAGGAAATGTGCTTGCACACAGAACCTGAAATGTCGCTGCTGTGGTTTATAAGACACCACTGCTGTCCAGCTACTTCATCTACCTTAGAGACAAGAAACAGTGGATGTATGACTGCCCTTCAGGTAGAGAGTAGTGTGTATGACAAGGCCATGAGATAGAGCTGTTAGAATTTGCACATGTGAGGATGGAGAAATGGCTCAGAGGTTAAGAGCACTGGCTGCTCTTCCATAGGACCTGGATTCAATTCCCAGCACCCACATTACAGCTCACAACTCTATAACTACAGTTCCAGGAGACCCAACACCCTCACACAGACAAATGTCCACATAAAATAAAAATAAATAAATAAAATATATTAAAAAGAATTTGCACATGTGTTATCCTCTGAGACCTAGATAAACTTTGTGATTTTTTATTCCTGGTAGTCATGAGGTATATGTCTTTGGTAGTGGAGTTAGAGGTGATTTTCTTTCTTTCTTTCCTTTGGTTTTTTTTTTTTTTTTTTTTCTGGTTCTTGAGACAGGGTTTCTCTGTGTAGCCCTGCCTGTTCTGGAACTCTCTGTAGACTAGGCTGGCTTTGAACTCAGAGACCCACCTGCCTCTGCCTCCTAAGTGCTAGAATTAAAGGCATGTACCACCACTGTCCAGCTAGAGGTAATTTTCTCAGTATACTGAACAAGACTCCTGCAGGTGTCACCATCACAATTCCAAAGCCCAGAGTTATGTTGCACTTTAGTAATGTTTGGGGGTGACATGAGGCAAAAATCACGAGGCTGGTAGTCAGGCATGGAAGCTCGTCTGAAATCTTGTCAGCTACAGAAGACGGTAAGTACTCAAGATGACTTCCAGACAGTGGTGACTAATGGCAGAATACCCAAGGTTGATCTCTGACCGCCACATGCACAGGCACCACATATAGAAAGAAAACAGAAAACTATTAGGACGCATCACTGATTGTTTGAAGACTAAGGATCTAAAGCCAACCTTAGATGCCTATAGTGGGTTCTTAGTGCTGGCTATAGAAATGGAACTTGATAGCCAAAGGGGATTGATACATGTGTCAGTTTTTGAAGAAAGGATTTCAAGGAAGAAAACTACATTTATATTAATTATGTTAATTGTTTCACCTCCATGGTCGTTATTTTAATAAACCTAAGTATATAGTATATATACACACACACATACATATACATACATGCATACACACATATACCATATACATACATGCATACACACACACATACATACATACATATTCATATTCTTGAAAGAGCCAGGTGTGGGGTGCAGTGATAAGATACATCGCTGTACTGTCTTGTGAAAGTGTCCTGACATGCAATTGCCTCGGTTTGTAACTTCGATACTTGTGAGCGTTTGTGCTTTATTAACATCCAGATGAAAACGCCGTGTCAGGAAGCACGGTGCCTACTTCTTCAGTCTGAGAAGTGGTGAAAGATTCGCCATCTCCGTGAGTTGCTCTCTGTCAGGTGTGATAAACAGTGTGGACAGTGATCAAAGCCAGTAAGAGTTGATCCGTGTAATCTTCACCTTGATAGATGGTGCATCTGCTTGTGGGCCGAGTGCCAGGGTTTTAAGCAGCTTCTCTAGACAGCAGATTAATGACCAGGCTATTCACCAGGGAAACGGCTCCTTAGGTGGTCCCTTCATTCCAAGCTGCTTTCATACTGGTGGAAAGGACTGTGCTCTTAATATAGGAGTGTTAGGAGTTGATCAAACTAACTGCACCTGCTAGGGTTGCTCCTAAATACATAGAAAAGCCTTTGGTAGAATTTATCCTCCTTGGTTTTGTAATGATTCTCCCATTCCTGAATGTAAACTGTCTTGGAAGCAAAGAGGAGTAAAATTGACTCTGCCTAATTCATTTTCTGCCTGAAATTGAAAGTGCTGATCAACAGAGAATCAGAAATCCATTCAATATGTCCTCAGTCGTTCAGAATTTGTCTAGCAAAGGGGCACTTGAGGGTCTTCCCCAGCTAATTTACTCTAACTCTACCTTTCTGTTTCTGTGACCTGGATCTCCTGTGCCCAGATCCTTGTTCTTCCCTCTGCTTGCATGTCCTTGCCACACTCCTTCAGGCACTTTCAATCATGCAGAACCACCTGGAGGAAGCTTCCTGCACCCCCAGCAGTCTCTCCTGTCCCCTGCTTCACTGTTTTATTCACAGTGCTCAGCACCTGCAATTGCTCTACTTGTCTGCTCTCTTCAGCTCATTAGAACGGAAGTTCAGTGACAGCAAGGGAGCTTTCTGTCCCTCACTGCTGTCTCCCCAGCTCCTCCAGCAGTGCATTCCCACAGAGCAGGGACATGCAGCTGTGACATGAGCCGGGTCCTATGCTACCATGTCAGAGTGTCTTAGGGGAAGAGAAAGACCCTCTGGCCTGAGTGTCAAACTGAGATGTTTAGGGTCATACTCTCAAATGGAAATGTTAGTACAAAGCTGAATACAAGCACTATATAATCTTTTTTAAGTCACATTTAGTCTCTCTCTCTCTCTCTCTCTCTCTCTCTCTCTCTCTCTCTCTCTCTCACACACACACACACACACACACACACATACACGGTCTATGTGTGGAAGTCAAAGGACCACTTGTGAGAGTTGGTTGCCTCTTTTCCCATTGTGGGTCCTGGGAATTGAACTCAGGTTCCGAGGCTTGGCAGCGAGCACTTTTACCCACTACAATCTTCAGTGTTCAGAGGCCATCAGAACCTCCTTCTGAATCCAAACTGAAGTGTTTTGGGTAAAGCCTGACATGATAAGATTTATCTAGCACAAAACCCTTGCTGTTCTAAATTTCACACTGTGTTATAATAAGCCTCCTAAGAAACTCTTACTTTAATTAACTAATCACATATTTTTTGGTTTCTTTGTTTTGTAACTTTTTGAAGAAAGACTATATGAAGATTAAATTTAACTGTACTTAATGTTTCATAATGAAAACAAGTTTTAAGCTGTCTAGAAAATGTATAATTAGCCGTTTTATTGATTACATCCATCTTAAAATGTTTATTTAAAATTTTTATTTATAGGCTGGAGAGATGACTCAGAGGTTAAGAACACTAGCTACTCTTGCAAAGGCCCCAGGTCAATTCCCAGCACCCACTGGCAGCTCACAACTGTCTGTAACTCTAGCTTAGGGCATCCAGCACCCTCTTCCGGGCTCTGTACGTGGCAGCAATGCATGTAGTGTGCACTCATATATATGTTTAGGCCCAACATCCATGTGTGGTTTTTTCAATTTTACTTATTTACACAATAACTTTTTAGAGATTTATTTCTATTTTATGCGTATGGGTGTTGTGTCTGCATATTTCCTGTGCACCACATGCATGCAGTGCCCATGAAGGCCAGAAGAGAGCACCAGATTCCTTAGAACCTTGTGGATGCTCAAAACCAAATCCAGATCCTCACAGCAGTTCTCAACCTAGGGGTTGCATGTTGGATATCCTGCATATCAGATGTTTACATTACAATCCATAACAGTAGCAACAAAATAATTGTATGGTTGGAGGTCACCACGACAGGAACTGTATTAAAGGGTTTAATGCAGCATTAGGGAGGTTGAGAAGCACTGCTCTTGTAGAGTCTACAAGAACAGCAAGTGTTCTTAACCCTGAACCATCTCTGGCCCCTTATGTGAGAAATTTTCATATTAATAAATAATCTAGAAAGGAAGGATACATTAACAGTACTTTGAATCAAAGGAGACAGTGTCACAGATGCTACTGATAACCAAGTGCAGAAATGGAGTGTTGTGGCAGCCAGTTCATATGTGCTCAGAGAAATTGACTCATGTCTTAAACACAACTAACAAGACATGGTATCTAAATATGAACATCTCTTTATCAGAAGCCTAGAAATCACTGTCCCAAAATCTTCCCACAAAGGCGTTGAAGAGCAAATGGGTTCTCTGGGATTAAGAAGGCGGTAATGCCAAACTTCTACAAACCCTCCAGAAACACAAGACAAAGGAAAGGAAGCCCAGGATGTAGGGAAAGACCTGCCAAGAAGTTATTTCTAGTCCTGTCCTCACGAACCAAAATACAGAATTCTGCACTTCCCCAGAAAAGCAAACCAGTCCTGTGAGAAGTGCAGATGAGGTCCATATAGAAATACCAGTGAGCTCGACAGGAAGAAATCAGTGGGTGCAGCCCACCATCCTGACAGAGTAACAGCAGAGAGGCCATGTATACATATGCTGTCGGTTTCTTTGTTGACCTTTGGCCTTCTGAGACAGCTCTTATGTGACACCCAGGCTGGCCATGAACTCCTGATCCTCCCACTTCCACCTCCAAGTTCTGCAGGTCTGTGCATGCACCATCATGCCCAGCTAATCATGTCAGTGTACACAAGGCACTCAACCAAATGAATCATTGTGAAAAGTCAGTGACGTAGGAAAACAGTGTCTTCGTTCTGATAAAGAGCATTTACCAAAGCTTACAGGGTCTGGGGGACAGCTCAGTAGCTCACATGCTAAACTGCATCAGACCTTGAGTTCAGTCCCCAGCACCAAGAAACTAAAAAGCAAACCCAGCATGTTGCTTGAAGGGCCGCATCAGGAGCAAGGCAGAGAAGTTTCTTTTTAACTCTTATGTTCAGTGTTTTGATAGACATTCCAGTGATAGCAGCCATTCAAGAAGAAAAAAATAAAACACAGGTGAAAAGGTTGGAATGGAATGAGTCAAATGTGGCTTCTCTCCAGCTGACACGAGGAACCAACAACAGACGTACAGCCCATTCGAACAAGCGATTTTAAAATGAACCCCAGCTAGAGAACCAGTGTGCAGAAGTGAAATCTGTTCCTAGGGTAGAAATAGTTGGAAAGTAAAGCTACAGTCAGCTCCACTTAGGACAATATGAACTAACAGAAAGTAGTTATAAGTAAGTTAACCGAAAACTTGCACTGAAACTTCAGGTGTTGCTGGTAGGACCTGGAAAGATGACTCAGCCTTAGGAACACTTGTGGCTCTTGCAGAGGACCCAGGTTCAGCTTGCAGCACTCACATAATGGCTCACAACCATCCATAACTCCAGTTCCAGAGGATCCAGTTCCTCCTTCTGACCTCCATGGGCACCAAGCAGCTACGTTATACACACACATACATATAGGCAAAACTCTCCGAAAGTAAATCAGTCTTCAAGCAAAGAAAGTGTTGCTCAGTTGCTGGTGTGAACATAAGGAGGCAAAAGTAAGCAGAGTTGTTGCCTCCCTGAGCTTGTCAGATGAATCAACTTCCCAAGCAAACGGAAAGCAGGTGTTTTTATAGACGTTGGCAAAGTGGTTTTACAAACGTGTGGGTTACCTAGCATGCACAAAGCTCTGGGTTCTAATCCCCAGGTCTGCAATAGAAGGCTTAGTTTAAAAAGTTAAAAAATAATTGAGCTGGATGGTGAGTTAGAGGCCAGCCTGGTCTACAGAGCAAGTTCCAGGACAGACTCCAAAGCTATACAGAGAAACCTTGTCTCAAAAAAAATAAATAAATAAAAAATAGGGCTGAAGAAATGGCTCAGTGGTTAAGAACATTGGCAGCTCTTCTAAAGGTCCTGAGTTCGATTCCCAGCAACCACATGGTGGGTCACAGCCACCTATAATGGGATCTGATGCCCTCTTCTGGTGTGCAGGTGTACATGCAGATAGAGCACTATATGCATAAAATAAATAACTCCTAATAAATTGATATTTAAAAAAATAAAAATAAATAATAAATAATTAAGAAGAAGAATTAAGTGTACATGTCAAAATAGAGGGCTGAGACATGAGTCTTGAGAAACAGAAGCGAAGCTGGCTGAGGCAGCAGCTGACAGACTCAGACAGGGCTCTGTGGCTCTGCGGTACTGACGTGGAGGTCAATCAGTAGAAAATGACGAAGTTCATACTTTGTGCTCACTTGGTTTTCAGTAAAGGCACCAAGTCAATAAATAGGGAAAGAATTTTTTAATTGACAAATTGTGCTAGAATAACTGAGATATATGAAAGGGAAATTAGCCATACACAAAAATAAACTTCTGGATTGACAGAACCAGAGCTATGAGTTGGCCCATCCCATCCATAACCTGCAGGAGCACATGAAGGAGCCAGTCCTGCAGACCCAAAGCTCGAAATCTCCATGACACAGGGCAACAACAGGATATCCAAGAGGAGTCCCAGTGAGGGACCAGCATCAATGGTGTGGCAGAAATCAGAGGCCTGGAACCAGACCAATGACTCTTTGCAAAGAACACTTGCAAGTAAAGATGTATGGACAAGGGGTTTACTTCATGACTCACTGTGTCACACTACAGCTTCCATGACGAGATTTTTTTTTCTTTTTTTTTTCCTTAAATTTTATTTTATTTGGGGTGGGGGGGTTGCAAGGGCAGAGGGCAGATTCAAAGGGACAGGTAAATGAATGGGATCAAGATGCATGAAGTGAAAGAGACAAAGAATATATAAAAAGAAAATTAAAAAGAAAACCTCTGGTTTGAAAGTATCTTTAAATATCTTCAGAATCTAGGGGAGGCCAAGTAATTTGGTTTGGTGTGGTATGTTATGGTTCTTGTATTTTTGTTTACAATTTGGGGAAATGCAACCAACCCCACGGTCTCTCACATATTAGGTAAATGCTCTACCACTGAACTTCATCCCCAGCCCAAGGCAGTCTCTTAGGGCACTAAAGGCAGCATCCACAAAAGACAGCCATGATGACTTGTCTTCACCACAATGAAAAATTTCTGCTGGAAAACACCATGGGTCAATGAGTGTGGCCAGACATGAGTAAATACCTCTAATACTGATGTTTCCGAGGCTGAGGCAAGAGGATCTCAAATCCAAGGTCAGCCTGGACTACATGGTGAGAAAATAGACATGGTAGAGATTGGGATAGAATATATATAATGAAGTTTATAGCTTAGTAAATTTTGTTTTGTTTTTTGGGACAGGGTTTCTCTGTGTCATCCTGGCTGTCCTGGATCTCGCTCTGTAGACTAGGCTGGCCTTGAACTCACTGAGACCCACCTGCCTTTGCCTCCTGAGTGCTGAGATAAAAGGCGTACACCAGCACCACCTGGCTTTAGTAATTCTTTTTTTAATGGCAAGACTATAATAGACATTTTACAAGAAAAAAGTACATGGATGAGTGATAAGCATGTGGAAAAAGTGTTCCTTACATTAAGGAAATGCAAGCCATGGTGACACATACCTCACTCCCAAGAGAATAGCTGAAATTAAAGAGGTCCATGACAGAAAATGTGGGGAGGGTGGAAGAACTTCAATTCAGTGACCTGGCTTGGTGGCGCATGCCTTTAATCCCAGCACTCGGGAGGCAGAGTCAGGCGGATCTCTGTGAGTTCGAGGCCAGCCTGGTCTACAAAGAGTTTCAGGACAGCCAGGACTACACATAGAAACCCTGTCTCAGGAGGAAAAAAAAAAAAGAGGAGGGAGGAAGGAGAAAGAGGAGGAGGAGGAAGAAAGAACTTCATTTAATGGCTGGGCACACACGCCTTTAATCCCACACTTGGGAGGCAGAGGCAGGTGTATCTCTGTGAATCGGAGCCTGGTCTACATAGCAAGTTCCAGGACAGCCAAGGCTTCAGTTCGCTTTGGAAATGTTTGACGGCTTTTGTTTTGTTTTGTTTTGTTTTGTTTTGTTTTGTTTTAAATAAAGTTAAACAGCACAGTTACCCTGTTGCATATCTAGTCAAGGAAAAATTAAACCAGTGTCCATAAAATTGAGCTCTACAAAAATGGTCATGACAGTTTGATTCATAGATAGCCAAAACCGCAGCCATGGATCACCGGCAGATGAGTAAGTTGAATAGTGTTATAGTCAGACAGTACAACAAAGCTCAGCAGTGAATAGAAACAAGCCCCAGGGATTAATCTCAAGACAACCATGCTGAAAGAAAAAAGGCACACACACACACACACACACACACACACACACCAGGGTGCAGTGTTCAGTTCCGCTTAAAAACTAGATGAAGTTAATTTAGAGGCAAAAAACAGAATTGCCTCCATGGACACTCAGGAAGGACAGATGGACTACAGAGAGAAAAATTTTCAAGTAGGCAAGGCTAGGATCTGGGTTTTAATGTGTGTAATTTTCTCTGATGCATTGTCCATAGTAACCAAGCAGGGAGCACCAGGTGAAGCCCAGCTGAGCCAAGCGTGGCAGAGTGCTCCTGCCTGAGGCTGAGTGCTCCTTACGTGGTAGTCCGTGGATTATGTTCTTGTCTGCGTGAAGGAAGTGAAGGTGTCGGGCAAAGGGAGGGATGCAGAGTGCAAGAAGTGGGCCTGCACTGTACCAGTGGGTGTTCAACACAAGGTGAGCCAGTGTCAGGCTTTCAGTTGTTTCCTCAAGTCACAGAGGAGCTGGGTACGGGGAGGGAGGGCTCCTGAGAACCAGCACAAGCCATTTGTCTAACCAAACAAAGAACGGGTGCCAAGTTTAGGTTGATAATTTGTGATTTAATGTTAGCGTTTGTAATTACCAACAAGTCACATTTTTTTAAAAAAGTTTCCTAGTTGATTTAAACCATAGTTTGAGATTGTGTGTACATCTCATTTCTCTTTAATCCTTTTCTTTTAATTTGCTTTCCATATGAAGACTGGTACAAATGACTCTGGAAGGTAGGTAGGTTACTTAACATACTCGGTTTTAAGAAACTGTTAATTTTATAATTAACAAAAATGTAAGTATTTCAACATGTTACGAATAAATAAAAGGAAGTGCATATATAGAGGAATGGCCTTGTATGTGGTATGGATCTGAAAATGTGGCCGTAAACTATCAGTGGTTTAAGAAACATGCCTGAATAAAAATCGCCCAGAAGGAAGACGAGGTAGAAGCCTTGCAGACTGCAGCCATTAGAGTCGTCTGTTGGAGGAGCTGCAGCTAAGCAGAGAACTGTGGCCACGGTGGCCTCTCTACCTGCTTCCTCCTGCAGTCTTACATGGCAAGCAGTCAGCCGCAGACAGCTAGATGCCCTCTGACAGCTTAACATCTGTTTCCAAGTTACTTCAAAACCTTCATTAGACAGACTTGTAAGCTCATTTCTGTAATCTTTTCAGCTGCAGAAGATCATAAGTAAGCAAGATGACTTCAAGACAGTGAAGACTAATGAGACAGAATACCAGGTATGTAAGGAAACACTTCCAAATACACGGGTCAGTAACAGCTGTCATCCCAGGTCATTGTGGGATTCATGAAGGACTTGGTGTCTAGCCCACATACCACCAAGCTACACAGCTATGTGCAGATGCACAGGGCTGTCCTGCCAGTGCCAGGCCCCTGCCCTGGGCAACGAGTGAGGTTCCTGTGTATGGCCAAGGTCTTTTTTTCTTTGGGAGACAAAGTCTCACTCCATAGCTCAGATTGGCCTTGAACTTCTAGCAATCTTGCTTCAGCCTCCCTAGTGCAACATGCCCAGTTTGATTTTCATTTTTATATAAGCAGTACTATACTGTATATCCCCCAACACACACACACACATTTTTGTTAATTTGTGGGGAGTATGTGTGTACCACAGCACAGGTGTGGAAGTCAGACCCCAACTTCCGATGTCTGTCCTTGCCTGCCTTGTTTAGGACTCTCCCCTCTGCACCTCCCATCTCCGCACAGGAGTGCTGGGATCCTGGACTGGTGCTGTTGTGCTGACAGTGTGTAGGCTCTGAGGACCTGAACTCAGTCCCCGCTCGTGTGTGGCCAGTACTCTACACACTAAACTGTCCCCATAGCTCAATATCTCATCTCACTGTGCCTTCCAAGTACATTGTTGTATGGCTGTCATATTTATGCTGTCATTTCCTTTTGGGGAGTATTTGGCATATATCTCTTTCATAGTTCATAAAGCTGCAAGGAATAATCTTAGGATTACACTGTTTTATAGGCATGTGACTATCTTAGGGATAACTTACCACAAATTCAGTTGCTGGACCTAGAGTGTGACTGTTGATAAGGTTAACAGACTTTGATGAATATTAACCAGTATGTCCTGTGGAATATGTATACCAGTATATTTTGACTGACAATGTTCTATTAAATGTAACTCCATCCTGTGAGATTTTCTTAAACTTCTGAATCACTCCATCTTTAGAACATATCTATTTCAAAATGTGTAAATTTTTAAAAATCACAGCCTCTGCCAGGAGCACATCTGTGTCCCAGCACTTGGGAGGCAGAGGCAGACAGAGCTCTGTGAGTTCAAGACCAGCCTGAGCTACACAGTGAGACCCTGACAAAAACCAAAACAGCCTCCCCTCCACTGACAGCACAGCAGGGAGGATTTAATCCTGATGCCAAAGTTGTCTTTTTAGGAAGAAAAAATATTTTACTTAAGTTAGTCAAGGCTGGGAAATTGCTCGGTTGGTAAGCACTTTCATTGGAAGCCCAAGGACATGAACTCAATCCCCAGAACTGACATAAAAGCTAGATTTAGTAGTGCACACTTGTAATCCCAACGCTGGGAAGGCAGGCAGAAGTATCCTTGGGGTTCCCTGGCAAGCTCATCTACCTAACCTAGTTGGTGAGCTCTGGGCCAGTGAGAGACCTGGTTTCCAAAGAAGTGGACGTATTCCTGAGGATAACACCTAGGGCTGTCCTCTGGCCTACACACACACAAACACTGTTAAAAATAACAATAATTAAGAGCTGGGGAAATGGCCCAGTGTCTAAAGCACTTGTGTGGAAACACAAGAACTGAACTCATGTACATACTGGGCAGGTAGAGGGGCCACGGTGATCACAGCTTTGCAGATACAGGGCTTCTGACAGTCAGGGCCCAGTTAGACCCTGCCTCAGTGCAGTCGAGAGTAATCCAAAGGACCTCCTGTGTCAGCTTTGAGCATCCACACACATGCACCACACATACACAAAGGCAGATATGTACAATACATGAATGAGAAACTCCTTGAAACAAATGAAAACTTAGAAATATTTGTTTGCTTAGAGCAAAGAATGTTGATATTGTTAAAACAGTGCTGTACTTCTTGAATCTCAGAATCCGGACCTCTGAGGTAGAATTGCAACTTCAAGGCCAAGTTGGGCTATGGTGAGATCCTTAACTCAAAAAAAAAAAAAAAAAAAAAAAATGGGGCTTGAGAGATAACTCATAACTCAGTAGTTAAGAGCATTGGCTGCGCTTCCAGAGGTCCTGAGTTCAATTCCCAGCACCCACATGGCAGCTCACAAACTGTCTATAACTCTAAGCCTATAGGATTCAATGCCCTCTTCTGGTGTGCAGACATACATGTAGACAGATCTTTAAAAAGGGGAAATGGGCAAGGAGACTGAAAATGCAGCTCAGTGTAGGGGCTTACAGAGCATGCACAGAATCCAAGGTCAGTCCCCAGCACCACATAAATAAAGCATAGAGGTGCAGTCCCATATCCAGGAGGTCAAGGTCATCCTTGCTACAAGAAACCCTGTCTCAAAAGAACAAAAGTTAAAATAGACTTGTAAAGTAAAATCAGCAACTCATAAATAGGGACTTTAAAGCAGATGTGATGTGAGACTGTCACTTCATTTAATTTTATGTTGAGCAAGACTTAATCTAAATCTAACTAGAAAAATAAAATTACCAGGGAATTAAGGGGAAGAATTGGTAAATATCAAAATACATTGTATCAAATTCTCAAAGAATTAATAAAAGTATTTTAGCTACCATAAACTTTTATTCATGCTTTGACATTTGGTCTGATGTTTGGTAAATGTCAAAAGTAGAAGCTATCCTTCTGAAGGGAATGTGGAAGTGTAACATTCTGTCTAAACACAAAGCTTACACCCTGCAGAATTAACAAGGATCATATTTTTATGAAGTTGAATGTTACTCAGATTACTGGCACAATCATAATAGTCAGCTACTATTAAATAGCCAGCCCACCAGTAAATACTATGTAGTGTTTTGGGAATAAAACAGGTTTTTTCTGAGCTTAAATTTGGGGACATTTGGCTATTTAATTGATTTGTCCTCTGAGTCTGTAATCCTGAGGCAGATACCCTTAACTTCATTAGATATGCAGAACCTTAGTACTGTGGAAATTTCAATCTAAAAATAAAAATTTCTAGTTCATAGCCAAACAGTGGGAGAGAGAATAAAGACACTCTTTCACAGCTAATGGTGTCTGTGGACCCTGGGCAGACACAGGCCTTTGCTAAGAGGTGCCAAAGAGCTACCTCCAGTCCTTCAGTTATTTGAGTTAGACAGCCCCTGACTGAACTGCCGCTCTATACAGAGAGGAGTCAGCACTGAAGACAGGAGCATAGGGTATTAGACTCCAGACCAGTGTGGTGTGGGCTGCAGAGAGCCTTCTGGGTAGCAATGTCAAAAGCATTTCAAGGAGCATTAGAAGGGGCTTACATCATTAGTCCAGGTGTGGTAACACACACCTGTAATCCCACCTGTACCGAATGAGGGCGAGGAGTAAGCACCCTGGACTCTTTCTAGATTTTTGACTTTCCCCCATTTAGTATAATTTCGACTGTAAGTTTGTCCTGTTAGGACGTGTCCCTTCTGTACTAGTTTCTGTAGGGCTTTTATTACAAAAGGATGTCAAGTGGAGTGGGGGGAGTTAGTCAAGGAATAAGCAGGAATGACTGCCCTCACTCCCTTCTTGTCCTACAGGACACACTTGTGGATATTTCCCCAAGCTCCCACCCACAGGTTCCTTTTTGTCCTTTTTTTTTTTTTTTATCAGTAACAATAACTTTATTTTCTAACAAGTAATTTTTCTACTGCTTCAGTATTTTCCTCTCAGAAAATACAAGTTTTAGAACTGGATCACTTGGCCCTTTCTCTTCTTGTCTCCTCCCAGTTCAAAATGCTTGCACCTCTTAATGGCCAGCATCCTCTTGGATCTGCAGTTGGGCTCGACACACTCAAGCCTGAGCACAATCTTCTTTGTGGTTTTGGCCATCTTTCGGAAAATTGGCTTTGTCTGCCCACCGTAACCACCCTGCTTCTGGTCGTAGCGCTGCTTCCCTTGGGCGTACAGGGAATCCTTGCCCTTCTTATACTGGGTCACTTTGTGAGGCTGATGCTTGCCACATTTCTTACAGAAAGTCCTCTGGGTTTTAGGTACGTTGACCATCTTTACAGTAGAGGTGTCTATGCAATGAAAATGAGAGACCCGGCGTCCGAGATCACCGCTTCAACCACATGAGCCGAACCTTTTTGTCCTTTTTTATAGGAACCAACAGTGAAAGAGCCTGGAATTAACACAACCCTTCAAGTGCGTTTCTTTGGGAAAAGAGGAGAAAAAAAACTTCATTATAAAGAATTTCGAAGGTAAACATAAAATTTGCGAAATTTTTATATGTAAGAAATGAAGAAGCCGGGCGGTGGTGGCGCACGCCTTTAATCCCAGCACTCGGGAGGCAGAGCCAGGCAGATCTCTGTGAGTTCGAGGCCAGGCTGGTCTCCAAAGCGAGTTCCAGGAAAGGCGCAAAGCTACACAGAGAAACCAAGTAAAAAAAAAAAAAAAAAAAAAAAAAAAATGAAGAAACTGTCCAGGCAGTGGTGGCACACACCTTTAATCCCAGCACTCAGGAGGTAGAGGCAGGCAGATCTCAATGAGTTCAAGGCCAGCCTAGTCTACAAAATGAGTTCCAGGACAGTCAGGAATACACAGAGGAAACCCTATCTCAAAAAGCCAAAAAAGAAAAGAAAAAGGAAAAAAATGAAGAAACTGAATATCCTCATTTCCTAGAACTGCAGACTGTAAAGCAGCGGTTTTCGACTTCAGAGTCATGACCCCTTTGGCAAACCTCTGTCTCCAAAAATATTTACATTACAATTCCTAACAGTAATAAAATTACAGTTATGAAGTATCAATGAAATAACTTCATGGTTGGAGTCAGCACAGTATGAGGAGCTATATTAAAGGGTCGCAGTGTTAGGAAGGCTGAGAAGCACTGCTCTACACCAAGATTCTATTTATAGTTCTTTAAGGTATTTATCAGTGAGAACTTAACCTATAAAACATCAAGTTACTATTCTCAAAGTATTCTAGCCTATTTAAAAAATGTCATTTATAAAACGTAATAGTTATTTTTGGTTACTTGATACTGGCAACTAAGAGACATACCCCTAGCATCACTTCAGGGTTTTTTTGTTTTGGTGTTTTGGTTTTTTGAGACAGGGTTTCTTTGTGTGCTCCTTGTAAGTAAATTTGTTGCAACTCTGGGTTTGGTCCTGCATTTTGGCACCAAAATGTGAGTTTTGCAACTCTGGGGAAAGGTATCCTGACTACTTGGGGAGTCAGGCAACACCTTGAGCTGCTTAGGACAGCTCTGACGGCTGGAGCTGCAAAAGAGACAGCTCAACCATGGAAAGCGAGGTATCCCAGACACCTCGAGCTGCTCAGGACAGCTGTGCCCTGAAGGTGTCCTGGACACCTGGGGCTGCTTAGGACAGCTCTGATGGCTGGAGCTGCAAAGAGACAGCTCAGCCCTGGAAGGGAAGTTTTTCTGACTGTTCAGGAAAGTCAGGCCTGGAACTGCTTCAGCAGGGAAGGGTATCCTGACTGTTTGAGAGAGTCAGGCGTGGAACTGCCAAGAGCTCTTCAGGGAAGGGTATCCTGACTATTGAGGGAGTCAAGCTATACCTGGTGTGATGAGGGATGGCCTCCCCACAGGATATAGCAATCCTGCTCTTCTCCTGGAAAGCTTTGCTCAGCCCTCCCTTAAGGGGACTTCCTAGCAAAGCTCTGCTTCTCTGGCCTAAGATGTTGCTTCTTTTGCTTCACTCTGCAAAAAGAGAAACCCCTGCAGAAATGTAGCAATCTTCTCCGGCTCTGGAGAAAAGTGTTACTTTTTCAGCTCTCTCTTGATCTATCCACTGAAGGACATCTCAGCAAGGATCTTCTGTTCAACTCCTCCTTGCTCTGTCCACTAAGGGAGGATCTTCTCTATGCAGTGAATGAAGATCTTCACACCCAAAACTCTTTTGAGAAAGAGATTTATTTGGGAAGGAGGAGTCCAGGAGAGTAGCTGCCTCTACCAGGGTGGAGAGAACAGCTCTTTTTAACTAATCAGGCAGGGCAATTTGTATAGGATGTCTTGGGGGTGGAGTCAACCAGGGGTTGACTTGGGGCCCAGGGTTCTACTGTCCTGCTCTGTGATTGGTTGGTTTCACAAGTCAGTTGGCCAGGGGCAGAGATGGCTCTGAACTGAGCCAAACTGTGTTTCTTTCACTGGCCTTACCTAGCTTTTTGACACTAATTCTAAGGCCAAGGTACATTTCTTTCACTGACTCATTCTGGGGACCAGGAGTGTTTCTTTGGCACTAGTTTCAGAGTCAGGGCATGTTTCCTTGGTTCTGGGTTTGGGGATAAAGTGTGGCTCAGGTCCCAAACCCAGGCTGTATTCTTTCCCTGGTCCTGGGCCCCAGGGCCAGGGTTCTACTGTCCTGCTCTGTGATTGGTTGATTTCACAAGTCAGTTAGCCAGGGGCAGAGATAGCTCTGATTTGAGCCAAACTGTTTCTTTCACTGGCTTTATCTGAGCCATCTTTCCCTAGTTCTGGGCTCCAGGGTCAGGGTGGGTTTCTTTCTTTTTTTTTTTTTTTTTTTTTTTTTTTTGGTTTTTCGAGACAGGGTTTCTCTGTGTAGCTTTGCACCTTTCCTGGAACTCACTCTGTAACCCAGGCTGGCCTCGAACTCACAGAGATCCTCCTGGCTCTGCCTCCCAAGTGCTGGGATTAAAGGTGTGCACCACCACTGCCCAGCAATTTTGTTCTTAACACAAAACAATCAGCCATGTTGAATGTAAAACAAAGCCATGCGCTGTGTTCCTGAGGACAGCTCTGCTGTGGCCAGCACCAGCTGATCTCAGCCAGAGTTACTGTGCATTGAAGCTGTTCTGAGATGTGGGGACTCAGCTCTGGTCTACACAGGCCTCTTCTGTAGAGGCCCAGCATAATCTGTATAACCCAACAGCTGTATTATGAAAGCATCTGCAACAGTGCATTAGGAAGCAGGCAGCTCCATGTCTCGAATAAAGCTTTATGCTAACACTGGCTTTAAGCAGTTCGCTTAACTTCCCTGAATTCATTTCTTTGTAAAATTGGGCCAATAAAGTATCTGGTTTCTGCTGACATTAACACAGTGGAGCCCTGCTTACCTCCTCCCAGGGCCTCCCTGTAGTGCTCTCTGGAATAGTCTCTCAACAGGTACTAGAAAGCAGCAGAACAGAACACCAGAAAAATACTGATCTGGAAGGCAGAGGGCCTGCACCTTATTCAGCTCACTGCATTTCTGCTAAGATTGTGTGTGTGTGTGTGTGTGTGTGTGTGTGTGTGTGTGTGTGTGTGTGCGCGCGCGCGCGCGCTGTTGTATGTCAGGCCGTGTATCAAACACTAATCCCTTTTGCAAGCTATGTGAGAACATGCACACCATTCAGATGCATTGCACTAAGTGCTTCTGTCAATGAAGAGGTGAATTACTCGCTGATTTTACCCCATGTGGGAAGTTAGGAGTAGATAAAGGGGAGACCCCCATGAAAGTGTATAGCCCGTGAAGTTATACGGGTTCTCATGTATGTTTATCAGATGGTTTTCTTTTAAAGGCCCTTGGCATTGCAAGGAAGCTGAAGTGAGAAGAGATACATGTTCTTCCCTTTCATAACTGACACCAGTGAGCAGACGCACACTGGAGTCAGTGCCGTTCAGACGAGGCGGCACCTCTGCTTTCTCCTCCTTCTCTGTCCAGTTGGTAACCAAATATCATTAATTCCTTTCTCTTGATCTCTTGGCTCCTCACTTCCCCCAGTGCTGCGGCAGCCCAGCACAGTTCTTTGCCTCTTGCTCCGTTTCTTCAGTCAGCCTACCGATCTCTCACCGCCTTCCTCCTATCTCAGAAGACAGAAGGTGAGAAGAACAACAGCACAGCTCTGTTGTGCACATCTCTTCGTTTGCTGCACACTCATCTCCAAGAAAAGATTCTGTAATGATCCCAAGGCAGATCAGTCCGAGAAATGCTTGTTCTGTAAGCACAAGGACCTGATGAAGAAACAGACGCGGCTGCACATGCTCGTAAGCAGAAACAGAAGGCTCCCTGGAGCTTGCTGGCCAGCCAGATCCACCAATCAGCAGTGACAGACCCTGTCTCAAAAACGAAGGTGGAAAAGTAATGGAGGAAGACGACAGGCTTCAATCTATAACCTTCACAAACATTGAAACACACACACACACACACACACACACACAAATGCACCCATACACATACACAATAAAGTTACATGCACACAATAACACAAAAAAAGAATCATTGAATATTATCATAGTACACAATACAATAAAACTCAGTAAAACAAAATGCAAAATATATCAGTAAAATATCTCTAACCTGTAAGTTCAACCCAGAACGCATTCAATTTTAGACAAAATTCTGCTTTGACCCATAAAGAAGCATAGTATCAAAAAAATCTGTGCTTCTGGTACATTCAGCTAATGTTGTAGGTGGCAGGTGCTCATCACAGAGGTAGACGCCTCTGCCCATGCTCCCTCCACACTTGGAAGTTTGCAGGAGAAATGCAGACCTAAAGCCAGCTGTTAACAATGGTGCTTTCTCCCACTGGACTGAAGGTCTTTTTTTATCCCATGTATCTACTCCACCCATTTCAAACTGTGGTATGACACACACACAAATAAAAATGTATTTTAAAGGAGATTGCAACACATGAAAACATAGGATGCTCAGAATGACTTTCACGTGACTTGGGTAATAATCCCTAGCGCAACTCTTCTAGGTTCTTGTTCAAGAAAGTAAAAGTTTGATCTTGCAGCTCTTCAACCTGTGCCTTCCCAGGAAGCTGTTGGTATGACTGCTCAAAGTGCCGTGCTGTTTTTATGAAAAAGAAAAGAAAAGGCTTGTTGAGTTGTAGACTTTCACACTTTTACCCTGATAACTCAGATAATGTAGACCTAAGCTTCTGATACAAAGTCATTGTCCCTGTGTTGGTGTCCATTCATTATTAAGCTAAAAGGAAAATCCTCTCTTAAACTTTAATTTTTCCAGTAATTGATGTTTCTACATTAGAAAAAAATGCTTTCCACAGGATGTTAGTTTCTGTGGATCTATTAAAGCAACATTTTGCATAACTTTTATGCCTTCACGTTGATCACAGCTTAGGTTGCCAGGTGTAATCTGCACAGACATGCTGGACTATTGGACTTCACCAGCTTTTCTGGCTGCTCTCTCCACACCCCGACACAGCCCCGATGCTTCCTTATGCTCTCCTGCCAGAGGCCAGCCACTTGGTGGGGGGAGAGATACCTTGAAGCCCCACTTACAATATTGGGTGGAATGCCACTAGTTAATTATACCAATTTTGTATTTTAATATCTAGATTTATGGAAAATTTACAAACAGAAGTTCAAGAAATGGAATTCCTTCAGTTTTCTAAGGGTCTGAATTTCATGAGAAAGGAAGACTTTGCGGAGTGGCTCCTTTTCTTCACTAACACTGAAAACAAAGACATCTACTGGAAAAACGTGAGAGAAAAGTTGTCAGTAGGAGAGGTCGGTATGCCTTTTCTTATACATGGGATAGAAATGAAACTAGAAAGTTCATATAACTGAGGAAAGTAACTTCTAAATTACCTGAGACAGTACTCCTGTTACTGAAGCATGAAACCGGTCAGGGACATTTTCCGTGTACGAGCTCCCTGTCGTGAGCTGCCTCAGACACAGAGGACAGCCTCTGTGAGCCTGCAGCTCCACCGTGAGACCAGGCTCTCCCCAGTGCTGACTGCTGCTCTGGAGAGCCTAGCCAGTGAAAATGAGCAAGGTTGTTGGTAAAGATGGTAAAACTGTGAAAGGGGGCCATGGTTGTCCCTGTTTACATAGGCTTTGACTGTAGCCGCGAGCCCAACAGAACCCACTTGAAAACCACTGGGAACAGTGTGACTTCAGTGAAATGCCTGTTAATGTCATTAGTACATTAGAAGTGGCTGTCCTGTGTACACATTTTAAGGGAGAAGATGTGATGTATGTGTGAGATACAAAATGAAATCACCAGACTAGCAATCGTGGCTTTTGCACGTGTCTGAGTTACTTTCTGTTGCTGTGATAAAAACACCATGACTAAACACAACTTACAAAAGAGAACATTTCACTTGGGCTTCCGCTTTTAGGGTTGGAGTCCATGGTGACATAGCAAAGGTATGGTGGCAGGAACAGCCGAGAGCTCACATCTTAAGCCACAAGTTAGAGGCAGAGAGAAAGAGAGAGAGAGAGAGACGCTGGGAACGACACAAGTCTTTTGAAACCTCGAAGTGTGACACACGTCCTCCGACAAGGCCACACCTCCTAACGCTTCTCACACAGTTCTACCAGCTGGGGACCAGGTAGTCAAGCATGTGAGCTGTGAGCCATGGGTGCCCTTCTCATTCAGACCTCTGTCCAGTAGTGAAATTTCAAGGGATTGTTTGTTGGTTTGTTATATTTCTGTTTGTTTTGAATCCGCACCTAGCCATATTGCAGGGACTGATCTTAAACTTGGAAGCTCAGGTGGTCTTTCACCTCTGCTTCCCAAGGAGCTGCGACCACAGGCATTTGTCAACACAGTTTTTTCTTCCTTTGTAATTTTATGTAAGCAAAATGTTTTTGGTGTGAACAAGTATTTTTATATAAGGTCTTAAAAACTATTTCTATTTTTTAAATTATGAACCCCTTTCTTTTTTTTTAAGTGTGTCCATGTGTGTTTATGAGTGTATACATGTGATGCTCACGGAGGCCAGAAGAAGGTGTCAGATCCTCTGGAACTGGAGTTACAGGAGTTTGCAACCCACTTTAGGTGTTGGGAGTGGAATTCTGGCCCTGTGCAAGAGCAGCCAATATTAGTACCTGCCAGGCCATCTCTCCAGCCTTTAGAGCTACTTCTAACAAAAGGGAAAAGATAAAATATGAGTGATCCAGGCAAGGTGGCACACAACTTTAATCTTAGCATTGAGAAGGCAGAGGCAGGTGGATCTCTGTGAGTTCCAGGTCAGCCTGGTCTACAGAGCGTGTTCCAGGCCAGCCTGGTCTACAACCAAGTTCCAGGATAGCCAGGGCTACACAGAAAAACCCTGTCATTAAAAAAAAAAAAAAAAAAGAACATACAAGTGATCCCTTTTCTCCCTCTCTCAATGTTGTCCAGTTAGGCCTTGTATTTGTAATTCTCCTGCCTCAGCCTCCTGTGTGCCACCATGCCTAGACGGGCAATACAATAATAATTGAAATGGAAACACATAATTACAAAAGAATTTAATTTTTAAAATGGAGAAACATTTACAGTGCTGACGCACGCCTTTAGTCCCAGTACTGCAGAGTCGAGGCAGATAGATCTTGAGTTTGAGGCCAGCCTGGTCTGCAAGCTGGTTGAGGACAGCCAGGGCTACAAGGAGAAACTCTGTCTCAAAAAAACCCCAAATTAAAAATTTTTTTAAAAAGGAAAGAAATGTTTACAACCTGATTAGATACAAGGAAACAGCTGGTTTTAGAGCTGCTGCTGGTATTGAATAGAAAACAAGTGTTTTACATAGAAATGCTCCTCCGGGGCCCTGTCAGGTTGACAGCTGAAGCTAATTAGCACATAACAGACTCTTTTAAAACCCATGACTCTCAAACACTCAGAACATCTGAGACTTCTCTATTTATATGAGAATTTAAAAGATCAGTCTGTCAACTACTACAAAGTATCTGAAATTTTTATGTTTCCAAATTACCCTGCACAATTTAATGGATGCTTACAGAAGATACAAGATTATTGGGTCAGAGACCAAAAAAATAAAAATAAGTAAAACAAAACAACCATTACTCACAGCACGAGGGTGAGCATCCTGTTTGTGTTAATTTACCTTTACTACCCAAAGCCCTAACAGTGATTGGGAGAGTCCCTGAGGATCATCCACAGCCAAACACATCAGTCCTTCAGAAGAGGCCGGAAGCAAGGTTTCCTGACCTCTCTGCACAAGGAGGCCTGATTGTTATTATACTGGCAGTAAGCAAAGTAGTCCTCTGTCTGAGGAAAACACTGTAGTCAGGGTGCCCATGTGGGTGGGGCCACCCCTGAGCTGGTGGCCTTGGGTTCCATAAGAAAGCAGGCTGAGCAAGTCAGTAAGCAGCACCCATGGCCTCTGCATCAGCTTCTGCTTTCAGGGTCCTGCCCTGCTTGAGTTCCTGACCTGACTTCCTTCAGTGATGAACAGTGATGTGGAAGTGTAAGCCAAATAAGCCCTTTCCTCTCCAAGTTGTTTTGGTCATGGTGTTTCATCACAGCAATGATAACCGTCACCAGGACAGGACATACAGTCACAAGAAGAGAAATCTCATATGAGCAGTATAAAACCTCATTCTGAGGATGTTCGGGTTCAGATGGGAATGAGGCCGGGCAGTGGTGGCGCACACCTTTAATCCCAGCACTCGGGAGGCAGAGCCAGGCGGATCTCTGTGAGTTCGAGGCCAGCCTGATCTACAGCGTGAGATCCAGGAAAGGCTCCAAAGCTACACAGAGAAACCCTGCCTCGAAAAACAAAAAACAAAAAACAA